>CAUYQG010068475.1:0-12779 GCA_963574415.1 Tarsius wallacei
CACCGCAGCCTCGACCCGCTGGGCTCCGGCGATCCTTCCGCCTCAGCCTTCCGAGTAGCCGGAACTACAGGCGCGCACTACCACGCCCGGCTGATTTTTTTTTATTTATTGTAGAGATGAGGTCTCACCAAGTTGCCCAGACGGGTCTCGAACCCGCGGGCTCAGGCGATCCACTCACCTCGGCCTCCCAAAGGCGCGGGATGACAGGCTGAGCCACCGAGCCCGGCTACCAATTTGTTTTCCAAGAGGCTACGGGGAGGCAGTTTCCTAACCGGAGTTGGTGACTCGTGGTGGGGACAGGGCTGCCGACACCATTCAAGAAGGTAGGTATGTGGAGCTTAGGGGTGTGGTAGGCAGAGCTCCGAGATGGCCTCGAAGACGCCTGCCCCCTGGTGCCCACACCCCACGTAGTCGTCTTCCCCCTAGAGCCCGGGACAACACCGTGGATATGATACATTTCACTCCTGGGATTTGGTTATACTGTACAACAAAGGTGAGGGCATATTGTAGATGTAGGCAGGCTCCCAAGTCAGCCTCCTTTGAGCCAATTTGAAATGGAGACTGTCCCAAGTGAGGCTTACTTGAAAGGGTCCGGGCATTTCCTGAAGGAAGAAGTTCCAGGAATGGAAGAGCCTCTGGAGAAGGTGTGGAGCGGAGAGTGGCCTCTGTTTGCCGAGAGCAGCCCCTGGCTTCAGTCCTACAACCACAAGGTTCTGCCCACAACCACGTAAGCTTGAGAGAGAACCCCAAGTCCAGACTAGAATGCAGCCCGGCTGACATCATGATTTCAGCCTCGCAAGACCCTGTCGGCAGAGGACTCAGCTCAGCTACGCCCAAACTTCTGTACACCATGAGATAATAAACGGGTGTTGTTTTAGGCCGCAATTATGTGGCCATCTACTAGGCAGCAAAACTAATACACAGGGAAATCTGTAGGGGACGTAGAAGGGTATCTAGCACCAGTTTTACCAACATCAGAAGGGATCCTGCTGCAAATTTGGCCCTGCTAAAGACAAAGGCTATTTGGAAGGAGACCAACTAGAATGTGGAGGAGGCTTGAAACCAGACCCTGAGATGGAGAGCTAAAGGGGATCCGGGCTGGAAAGATGTGTGGCCGCCAAAGGAGAAGCTAGATTTCTGTCTCCACACACTGGATGAGCTGCTGTGTGTCAGAGGTATGGGACACGTGGCTGACAGCACAAGATGGGTGTGATCTCGACACAAGGAAGAAGGCTCTAATCTTCATTAAGCCGTTATTATTTAAACCCCCTAATTTGTGCTCAGAAAAGTACACAGCCTATCCATTCAATGGAACTGAATTGCAAATAAGAGAAGAAATCAAGGCCAACAAGTGGAGACTAAAAGCCTAGGAAGTGGACAGCTAGCATCAACAGGCAGTGGATGGAACTTCAAGGCTCCTCCAGTCCACATTTCTGCGGTCCCAGGTTTGGATGCCACTCAGAGGGCCAGCACCACTGTAGTCAACAGATGCTAAGGACGTGGAGGTGAAGTGTGTCTTTGAGGAGGGTATTGGGCCAGGAACAAAGTGACACCTGAATCCTCCCCTCCTGGGAAGCTTCCCAAAAGAAAAGCATCAATCGAGGTATAACTCTAACATCCTTTAGGGCTTTAGCCCTAAACCTCGGGGTAGAACTCTACCAAGTGTGACTGCATCCCGTAGGAAACTCCCTTTGCCGAAGCAAGGGTTTCCTGATGGCCTAGTGCCAAAGCGCTCTGAAGACCTAGTCAGATCATTTCACCCCCGAAACCCAAACCCACGTCTTGAACCTTATTACTCCCAGCTTGAGGATTGACTATGCCTGCCAGGAAACAGCAAAGAGAGCAAACAAGACCAAAGAAACTCAGGAAAGGGACCCAACGGCCAGAGGGAGCGGACCGAGACTGCCCGCTCCAGGCTTGTCTCCACCAAGGGAAAGCCAGCAGTTGGAACTGTTTGCCCTCCCAGGGCTTTCCTCGACCGTCCTCGTGATGTCTCTGTTAGTGTTAGGTTCCTGTTTCCTGACTTCCATGTCATCGTCTCTCTTACTTGATCCCCTCACTTAGTCAGAGCACATCCTCCAATCGCTTTCTGCAAAAGGTAGAAATGCTCAGTCTGTAACCCTGCCTGGCTAAATTGATGTTTGACTGGGTATAGAATCCTAAGAAAGTGATGGCGTTGCTTGATTGTCTGCTGACTTCCTGTGTTGCTCTTGAGAAGGCTGAAACCATTCTGATCACTGGTCCATCGTGTGTGGCCTGCTTCTGCTCTGTGCTTTGATGCGGATTGTCTTACTCCTAGGCCTGGACGTCTTCTCAGCGGGCCCTTTCAATCTGGAAACGCATGTCTTCAATCTTTTGTCTTGCACCGTTTCTGTGGGTTCCCTGTTCCCTCCTCCCACACACAGCCAGAGTGGGGCAAGCTTGGAGGCGAAGGGAAGGCAAGGAGACTGCTAAGCAGGAGGGTTGCGCATGGCATCGCTCTAAACGCCACCCAGAGCTCCAGAGTTGGCAACACCTGCTCTTCTCAGCCTGGATTCCAGGGGATAAAGGGCTGGCTTTTCAGAGGCGCTGCTTGAGTTGAAAAAAGCCAGCCTGTTCCTTATTTCTGACTCTTTGCAAAGCCAGTGCAAGAGCTGCAGCTCAGCGGTAATTAGAATCACCCTCTCATCACATCCCGCCTGACTACTGCAGCCTGAATTTCTCAATTCAACTTTCATTTCTTCTAGCGAACTTTGATGCCTGCCCACCAGATCCCTTTTCCTATAAAAAAGAATGCCTCCCTGTATATACTTACGACCCAACTTCTGTTATAATGTCCTCCCATTTATTTTCTTTCTGGCACTTGTATTAGCTGAATGTTGGACCTTATGAACTGATTATCTAATGTTATTATCTTTTCTTTCCTATTCCCCATCTCCGTCTCTTTGAACTTTTGTCTGGAAGATTTCTGAAATTTTATCTCCCAACACTTCTATGGAATTTTTAAATTTCTGCTATCATATTTATAGTCTCCAATAACTTTCTTATTCTCTGATTTTTTTTCCCCCCTTTTACATAGCAGCCTCTTTTTTGCCTGGGAAAAGTAATACTTTATCTATTTAACTCTAATGTGTTTTAAGTTTTCTTCTACTTCCTGTCTTATCTCTGTGCTTTCTTTTTCCTGCGGTCTTTTTTTTCCTTTGTTTTGAATTCTTGCTGTTTGTTTTTTTGTTTGTTTTTTTGTTTTTTTGTCTCATGGCCTCATTAGAAACATTTCTTAAATACCTGGTGGCTTTCTGCTAGCTGTGATCCAGCCTAAGTCACTCATAAGCTGACTGGCGTGTGGGATGAAAGGGTGAAATTTGCCAGCTGCAGAGTGATAGGGACCTCCAAGGCTTTTTCTTTACAGGAAAGTAAGGAGTTTTGCTTTTCTTTGGTGCATATTACACAAAAGAATCATTGTCCCAAATGGGGCTTCTCTCTATGCACTTCCACACACTGCTGGCCAGAATTTGTCTACACTCTTTACCTACACGGTAGTGACAGAAGCTGAGCTCCTGTGGCTTGGCCAGATGCAAGGCAGATGCCAGTTAAAATATGCCATAAAAATGCATTTTCCATAACGTTTCTCCTTGGCTGACCACTTCTATGTGGAAAAGCACGGATTCTCTTAACACAGCCAACCTTCTCGCTGTGCTGCTTTCTCCTACCCTCTCAAGTTTCAGTCCTAACTATTCTTTACGAGATTAATGCTGTCAGGAGAGCAGAGCCCCCATGCAAGGCAGCACAGCCATGCGTCCAGTCCTCACGAGGACTCGCTCTGCTGAGCTTGTGATTCCAATTCCAGAGGAGAAACCGCGTCCCAAGGCCCAAGGATGGGTTCCCATCACAGCACTGCGGCTGGACCTTGCCTTGCCCTGTGGAATTTACTTTGTTCTGTGAAGATAATCAGTTCCCAAGGAACAGGGAGCCAGTGTTCCATGCAGAACTGCCAGGCCGGGTGGTGGCATGAGGTGGGGGGGACCATGCTGCTTCTCCTGCTTGTCTGTCTCCTGCCCACCACCAGCGGGAAGAACTGCCTCCTCTGCTGGCCGGAACTGTCCGCCTTGATAGACTATGACCTGCAGATTCTCTGGGGCACCCCAGGACCGCCTGCAGAACTCTACCAAAGCATCCACTCCCTGTTCCTGGAGGACAATCACTTGCTCAAACTCTGGTACCTTGGTGAGGTGCAGCCGGGAGACCAGGGATCGGGGCTGGTCCCTTCGCTGGCCTGGGACCTCGACTCCCTGGACTTCCTTTGGACCCATATCTCATCCTCAGACTATGACCATTTGGAAGAAGAAACAGCCAGATTCTTCACTCACGTAGACAAAGTCATTAAAAAGCTGCGGGATGGTGAGGCAGCCAAGGGCCCTGGGGCTTGGGGACAGAACCTGCTCCACCCCCAAGCCTTCCCAAAGCTCACTTGGCCACGGGTCGGGGGAGCCTCGTGAAGGGTGGGAGATGGTCACAGCCCAGCACCGTGTGCTCTTTGGGATTCCCGTTTGGAAGCGCAGGCTCTGAGCCCGACCCCGGAGCAAGCGATAGCACTGAGCACACGCCCCCTCTCCTCCTCCCAGATAGACCGGTGCTTCTGGAGGAGATCCGCATGCACAGGAACCTCTTTTCCGAGAGGCTGAACGAGATCTCAAAGGGGCTGAAGGAGAAGGGTGAGGGGCGCAGCTGGCCCTTGCTCCCCCCGCCTGAGCCCCCCGCCGAGGCCCAGGGCACACTCAGACCCCCCGGGGCCCCCGGGAGCCCCCCCGCCCGCGACCACCTTCCCCAGCTCCATCTCCTGCTCACATCCCCCACCGCCTGAGCGCTGCCTGCCTCTCCAGCGCCTCAGTTTCTCTGCCTTCTCACCCTCCCTGGCAGCCTGCAATGAGTCCTGTGGTGAGTATGCTCGGGGACCGGCCTGGGCCAGGGCTGCGCGGCCCTGGCACCCCTACAGCCTCTGCCCGTCCCCTCTCCAGACATCCGCGCCCCGATGGAGGTCATCAACTGCGCCAACTGTGGGAAGCACTTCCTCTCCTGTAACGACCCCACCTTCTGCCCAGGTCAGCGGTGCCGCCCTGCCCGGCCTCTCCCTGCCCCCCGCCCTCCTGGGGCCATGGTTTCTCTGTCTTTCTCCTCTCTGCAACCAAGCCTTTCTTGCCCTTCATCCTCATCCTGGGTGGAGGCAGCACCTTCAGAATCTCCTGCTGTCCGCACGTCCAACCTCAGAGCCTTGCAGCCACCTGCAAGAGGACAGCCCTCCCCGAGGCCCCTCAGGTCCCAAAGTCAGCCTGCCTGAAGACACGGCCAAACCCATCCCCAGCCCTGCAGATCCGTTCTTCCTCCAGCCCCCTTGGAGCTCTCAGCCTCCCAGACCGGGGGACTCTTCCTCCCCTGAGCGCATGCAATCCCCAAGTCTGGCGGGAACATTCTCCCCTGTGTTTTCGGAGTGCCAGTCTAACCTCCACACCCTTCTTCAGGCATCCTCTTTTCCCACCTAACTGACAGCAGTGCTTCCCAGCTGGCCTCCCTGCCGCTCTTGGCCACATCCCCCTCCGAACTCTTAGGGAGCAAATCTACCCCTGATCCTCCCAGTTTACCACCGTCACTGGTCTCCAGATCAAGCCCACCCTCCTCAGGCGGCCATCCCGGCCACACCCACCACACACTGGCAGCTTCACGCTCCTGTCCGCGAGCGTGTCCTCTGTCTGGGGCACAGTTTTGCCCCCGAACGTTGGAACTGAGCCCCTCTTTGTCTTCCCCAGTCCAGTTCAGAGCTCCTGCTTCCCGAGAAGCTGGCCCTGACCAGCCCCTGCCGCCCACTGTCCTTGCCATCGCTCCCCCCCGTCCTGCCCTACTTCCCTGGACACCTCACCGTGCCCGTTTGCTTGTCTTCCCCCCAGAAAGCAGGGGCTGTGCCTCCCTCATCTCTGATGCATCCCAGGCACGGGGGCGGGGGGTGCCCCGTAGGTGGGTGCGAACAAGTGAGTGGACGAACAAGAGGAAAGGACATGGCCTTCTCTGTGTGAGCCATGGTCACCTTGCCAGCCTGCAGACACTGGCTCCGCCTTCCATCCCCCAGCCAGGAGCCGGAGTGCCTTCAAGTGGGCCATGAGCCTCAGCAGCGCTCTGCTCCTGGCCTTAGCTGGAGCGGGGTAAGTGACCTCCCCGAGCCGCAGCCCCCAAGGAAGACACACCTGTTCCTTGACTGACCCATCTCCACCCTGTTTCCCGGCCCAGATGTGGTTACTTTTTCTGGCGCAGGAAGAAGAGGAAGGAGACGGTAAAGGTACGAGGGAAGGAGACCCCTACCAGATTCCAAGGGGAAACTAGGTGTGCCCTGGAAGCAGCAGGGCCAGGAGGCCCTGACTCTGGCCTCCAGAGCTGAGTGGGACTGAGGGTCAAGGCTCTCGAGAGGGCCACACGTCATCCCCCATGAGCACAGACACAGTCGGACACCCCAGGACACGGAGGTGGCAAAGCTCCAGGCCTCTCGTCCTAACCACAAAGTATCCTTCCTCCTCAGCTGTCCCTGTCCCCTGCAGGCCCACCCTCCATCCCGGCTGCCCTGCTCCCTGAGCTGAACGGACTGGCAACATGGCTGCCTTGCCCCCGGCTCGGGGTAGGGTTTGGCTGGGGGAGACCCCCAGCAGGAGGTCAGAGGGCCGGGCATGAGGCCAGGACGGCAGGAGGTAAGGGTGCTGCCGCCTGTTGCTTCTCTCCAAGCAGAAAGAGGGCAGCCCACTCGCCTCCCAGAAATGAGCAAAGGCCACAGCTGCAGCCCAAAGCTGGTTCGCCTCTGGGTCCCGGCAACTCTTCTTCCCTTGAGTCCCTCTGTCCTGGGTCCCGGTCGCTCGGGCGTTCTGAGACCTAGGACCCAATGCTCTTTGCGGTGACCCTATACCCACACTTTTGATTAAAACGCCTCCTTGTGTCCTGACTGAGGCCTGCTTCCTTGCGGGTCCCGAGATGAGCTCTCTCCCGATACCCCTGTGTGGACTGCCCCACCTTCCCACCCTCCGCCTCCTCTCCAGAAACACCCACTGCCTCGGTCCAGAAATGACAGCTGCACAGGCTGACCCAAGCTGCGCCTGATTCCAGCACTGATGGGCGCAGGGGTGGCCTGGGCGTCTGGGGATCCCAGTCTCTGGATGTGGGGCCGAGGAGCGTGGAGTCCAGGTGAAGCGAAGGCCAGCATGCAGACCAGAGGAAGGACGTGGGAAAACAGGCTCAAGCCCACACCAGCAAAGCCACAAAGTCCTGGCTGGATGCCCACCCTGGGGACACAGGTCCCCAGTGGGTCCCTGGTGCTGCCAGTCAGTGAAGTCACCGGCCTTGCCTAGGGGAGGGACCTTGGCCCTCCGCCTATCTCTCTCCATGCCCCCGTCCTTCCGAGGTCCCTGAGGCTGCCAGGCTCGGGGGAACCACGGGGTACTCCTCCTCCTTGCCCCTCCACCCGCACTCTTCCTCACAGATGTGCCCGGCCCTCTCAGCCCGGATCAGTCTCTCCCTGAGACTGACTTGGGCCCCTCACAGCCCTGGTCGGCAGGCCAGCCCCTGGATGCAGAAAGGAAGCTGGTCTGAGGCCAGAGCCGTAGACAGGCAGCCTAGAGCCTGGGCTCCAACCCTGGCTCTGTCAGAGGGGCCTGGGGGCCCCCAACTCTCCGTGTCCCCATGGTGGGGGGCAGGTGTGATGTTCTAGCCAGGCAGGTGCCCTGTTTCTGGAACTCACTGAGTTCCCATGCTATCCAGCATGTGTTCCTGCTGTAAGTCCGAGTTCAAAGTCCTCGTTCCCCCTCCCTCCTTCAGTCCACTGAAGCCCTCCTGGGGTCCCCGGCCCAGCTCCCAAAACAAGGCGTCGTGTGGCAACTCGGTGACCTCGGCAGCCCCACCCACGGGAAGGGCTGTTCCAGAGGACTGCCAGAGACCTGAGTGCGAACAGACCATAAGTGGCAGTCCGGCAGGGAGAACCTTGTCTGGGGGCTGCGGAGGGGTCCCGGCCACAGGTCTCTTCCTCTCACCCAGCTGGAAAAGTCAAGAAGGCTTTCCTTAGGTGGTGTCTTAAGCCCTTGTGAGAGCCCAGGAGGGGTGGGAAGGAAGTGAAGAGTGTTTTGATTGGGGTCCATCATTGCTGAGGTTTGAGAAACCACGGTAGTTTCAGGCATCACCGAGGTTTGTGGTGTGGCTGAGGGGAGGAACCCAAGCGAGCACATGGTGAGGTAAGGCCTCAAGGGAGCCAAGAGAAACACCCACCAAGACTCCCCAGGCAGCAGGTAGGCAGGGAGGACCGGGGCTTGGCCTGGGCAGGCCTGAACCCACCGCAGAGACAGGGCCACCAAGAAGAAAGGGTGGGTGTGAACAGGCCGATGCAGCTCTGTGCACCAGGAGCGGAGGACCCCCTTCCGCCCTCCCTGCTGCACCAGGCTGGGTGAGTCCACGGATATGAGGTGGCCTTGGAAGGTATAAAGCACCCCAAGGCATAGGCCCATGGTGTGGGCAGACACACAGCCTTTCTGCTTGTACAGGCCAGAGCCCTGGCAGCTGGCATGGCTCCAGGGCCTGTGGAGTTCTTTCTGTGTGTCTATGAGAGATTGTTAACATCCAGGACAAGGAAGACACCAGGCTCTTCAGGCAGGGATGGTGACTTCCCATTTGTATTCAAATTGGAACCTAGATCATGACCTCAAACGTGTCCAGAGCGACTGTTTTCTGATGAGTGCCCCCAAAATAGAAAATCCTGGGTGTGATTTATGTGAAGCACGAGCTGGTGTGTTTGTCTGTGTCTGTGTGCATGCATCTCTTATCAAAGGATTTTTTATTATCTGTGGGCATATTTCCATGAAAACGGAAAGATCAAGGAATTTAGAGCCGTGTAAACCATGGTCGAAGCATAGGCTCTGGGGGACCCCTGGATCTGGCTGTAACAGAACAGCTCACGGAGACCAACACTCCAGCCAAGGGCAACTAGAAATGACAGGCCCCCCAAAAAACAAAGCCAAGCCAAAAGTCCGTTCTAAGGCACCAGAAGACGCAGGTCCGAAGCATCCTGCCCCATCCCCCCCTCAGGTACACAGCAGCATAGCTGGAAAGCTGCAAGGCCTGGACTGAGGTGACCTCAAAGTTTGGGAGAGCTTTCAGCAGCGTCATGGGGTTGAAGAGAGTTCAAGCTTGCCAAGACAGAACATGAAGGGCTCAGATCCACGAAAGTAGGGAGGCACAATCATACTGCTTCTATTTCTTCTCCCCACCCCCAAGGCACTCAGCTACTCTTGTGCTGCACTGGGCTAAAGACAAAGGAACCAAACAAAAGTATCTGAAATGCAACTGATCAGAGATTTGGATGCCGGGAAAATAAAACTCAGAGTCCATAACCCACATGAAGAGATGTGTCTCAGTAAACACTCCAGGGTGTTGGTTGGGAAGGCTAGGCTCTAAAAATGGAAATGCAACAGAGGCAGACCAACGCTTAGGAGGCCTGAAACCCAGCCTCAAGGCCCTTCAGCCCCTGACAAAATTACAGGGCTTTATTCTTATTCCCCGTCACTGCTGGAGGCCAGGGCAAATACTTTCTGAAGGAAAATATTACCTAGAACCATTGTCAAGTTTGTTCTACCATGTCCGGCATCCAAACCAATATTAATAGGTATACTGAAAAAAAAAAAACTAAACAAAAGAAACAAACCTACAAGTGATCCACATATTAGAGGTATCAGATATGAATATAACTGTGGTTAATGCATTAAAAATATTTAAGATGCTTTTTCAACAAATGGCGCTGGAGCAATTGGACACCCGTAGGGAAGCCTCACACGTTGTTAAAAATGATTAACTCAAGATGGATCATGACTTAAATGTAAAACATAGCATACTTAGAATAAAGCATAGGAGAAAATCCTCAGAATCTAGGATTAGGCAAGGCGCTCTTAGACTTAATACCAGAAGCAGACTTCAAAAAGGAAAAACTGATAAATTGAACTTCATCAATATTGAAGACTTTTGCTCTGAGAAAACCTTGTTAAGAAGATGAAAAGATACCGGGCACAGTGGCTCACACCTGTAATCTCAGCACTTTGGGAGGCAGAGGTGAGACGATTACCTGAGACCAGGGGTTCAAGACCATCCTGGGCAACTTGGAGAGATCTCATCTCTACAATAAGTCAAAAAAAAAAGCTAGATGTGGTGGTGCTCACCTATGGTGCCAGCTACTTGGAAGGCTGATGTGGAAGGATCACCTGAACCTAACAGGTCGAGGCTGCAGTAGTTATGAGTGTGCCACTGCACTCTAGCCTGGGTGACAGAGCGAGACTCCGACTCAAAAAAAAAAAGATGAAAAGACAAGCTACAAACTGGAAGACAAGATGTATAAACCACGTATCTGACAAAAGACTGACATCTAAACTATATAAAGAGCACTCAAAACTCAACACTAAAAGTCAAGCAATACCATTAGAAAATGGACAGAAGACATGAAGAGACAGCTTACCGACGAGGATATACAAGTGGCAAACACACAAAACGATATTGGATACTTTCAGTCATTTGGAAAATGCAGATGAAAGCCAGGACGACAGAGCAGGCACACAACTGGTAGAGTGTACAGTGACACTAGCACAAACAGTACAAAGAACTGGTGAGAACGCTAGCCAGTGGATCGCTCATACATTGCTGGAGAGAATGTGAGAATGTAAAAGGCGACAGCCACCCGTGTGTGTGTGTGTGTGTTTCCCCTCGGGTTTCTGGGAGATTTCACTGACAGTGTTCCAGGGTGACCCTCCTCTTGGCCCGCGGGCAGAGGCTTCCAACACCCCTGCTCACAGGCCGAAGACTCACTAAGTAAGTGCCACTTCCAAGACTCTGGAAGCGTTCTCCTGTACCTCCGCGCCTGCCCGCTCCATCTGGAGCAGCCGAGATGAGGGCCCAGCTCCCAGCAGGGCTGCTGCCCAGGACCGGGCCGGGCTCCACTCTGCCCACCTCGCCCATGCCAGCCCCGCTGAATGCTCTCGTTCCACTGGGACAACCTGGGGCGAGCATTGTATCCTCTTTCTGCAGATGACGACACTGAGGCCTCATGAGACTGTCACTCACTCAGCCCCTCCTTTCGCCCCCAACGTGTTCTAGACATCTCCAGGTATCAGAAGCTGAAAAGCAGCTCTAGAACCTGGGGACTGAGGGGAAGTCCACACACACACACACACACACACACACACACACACTCCTATCTCAGCAGCTATAGCTCACTGCCTCGCGGACACTCGTTTCTATCAACCGAGGGGTGCTGGCTGGCCCCGTCCCTCTGTGCCCCTAGGCCGCTGCAGTGGGAAATTCTACTTGGTGTGCCCTCGCTCCTCTGAATGTGTCCATTTCTCCTTTCGCATCCCTCGTTTGCTGGGCCCCTTCTGTGGCCAGGCCCTGTGCTGTCTGCACTTCGGGGATGATCCCTGACCTCATCGTCACTTCCTGAGGAAGGTTCTGTCGCTCCCCTTGAACAGGTGTCGGGGCTCAGTTTTCTCCCTCCCACGGACACTCTTCCTCGGTCTCACCTGGGGCTCTTGGGTGTTCTTCCCCAATAGTTTTAGACAAACCTTTCTGCCCCAGCTTTCGGATTCCTTTCTAGAAGACTGAGTGGACCCTTGTCAGCTTCCCTCTCAGCTTAGGTGGGAATGGCTGCAGTCTGGATAGAGCCTCCCTTCCCGAGTGGGCAGATGCTATCTGGGATACCACCATGCAGACCAGGCTTGGCCTCACATAGAGCAGGCAGGGCCCCCCGGAGGAGGACGGGCCAAGGTGGAGGGAGTGGCCAGGAAGGGCCTTGCTAGGAGCTGACAATCAAGGGCGGGGAAGCCAGTCAAGAGGAGGAGCAGAGATGAGCTCTCCAAGCTGAAGGCAGCCCATAGAGGAGGAACCAGTAGGGCTGGGCAAGGGCATGAGGAGAAAATTCGGGGAGGGAGAGCCAGAGCCCAGGTCGCCCAGAGCCGTGAGGCTCACGTTGGTACATTTGGATGTTTTGAGGGCAGTGAGAAGGCACTGGAGAATTTTAAGCAGGGAAGCAGCATGAGCTGATTCATGCCTTAAATGGCTGAAGGTAGAACACGGAAATAGGGTGTGGAGGGGGAATGTGATGGCCCCTGAAGACCAGCAAAGGAGGACCACCCTCCTCTTCTGGGCTGTGCTGCCGTCTGAGCACGTGTGCCTACGGTCCTGGAAGCGATTCACCTTGCAATTCACCTCTTACCCCCCACCCAAGTCTCACAGGACGGATAGGCAGTTTCAATTGCTGTAAATTAACCATCTCCTTATGCTGGAGTCCTTCTGGCTTAGAGTCTGTGGACCCACAATGCTCCAGAGAAGAATTAGGAACATGAAGATGTTTAGGTAAATAATTCCTGAAGAGTCTTCTGGTTTCCAAGGGGGGATTGAATGCAATCCATGTATCCAGTTTTTCTCCCTCCTGAATTGCCATTAAAACCATATTAAAGGATTTTTTAAAAATCATAAACCCACAGGGATGGGGAGGCAACTAAGTCAGCAGACCCAAGACAGCCAAATCTGAAGCCAGCCACAGAGAAAAAGGAGACTCGTCTCAAAGACGCAGGATAGCGCCCAAAGCCCTCAGCACGCCACAGGGGAGGGAGACAAGAGTCTGCAGGGGAGCCAGCAGCTACTGCCACAGGCAGTAAGAGCACATGCTACGTGCAGAAAAAGTACAAAAACAAAACTGATGACCAGTCTGCTGCTCTCACCACCATCCATGGGCACTTGTACAC
>CAUYQG010068477.1:0-14634 GCA_963574415.1 Tarsius wallacei
TGCTTTGAATCTTATTTTTTGCTCTATTAATATATTAGGGAACAATATGAGCATGAAATGAATTTCACATGTGCTTTTGTGTGATTTCATCTGCAAGAAGCTTTAGATAAAAGCAGAAAATGATGCCCAGCTGAACTAAGTCGTTTTGAATAGACATCGCTCTGCATGGTGGCTCATGTCTGTAATCCCAGCACCTTGGGAGGTGGAGGCAAGAGGATTGCCTAGGTCCAGGGGTTCGAGACCAGCCTGGGCAACTTGATGAGACCTCGTCTCTATAGTAAATCAAAAAATTAGTCAGACGTGGTAGTACGTGCCTGTAATTCCAGCTACATGGGGGGCTGAGACAAAAGGATCCTCAGAACCCAGCAGGTGGAGGCTGTGGTGACCATCAGCATGCCACTGCCCTGCAGCCTGGGCAACAAAGTGAAACTCCTACTCAAAAAAAAAAAAAAAATTAATAGACATCATGTACACATGCACGTACTTCAAACATCTTCCAGCTGCCTCAGTTTACCACAGGTGCTATGAATGTCTGCCATCTGCAGCTAGTGTTATAACTTTCCATTTGATTTCCAAAAACCCTTCTTCAGTCACTTCACAATTATTTATAACAGTGGCACTGACAAGTTTTTTTAATGTTGTGCCTAGCCCCCACTTTCCCCATCAGCCTGGTGATTGTTATGGCATAATTTTGCACAGGGCAGTGCTTTTTAGAAAAGCATATGTTGCATTAAAGCAGAACTATATGTTTAAATAATTTGACTTTAGAATGTGCCATTATTATTTGTGGCCTTGGTACTGCTTTCTTTTGAGTCCAAGATCCCAAGACTGTGAATTCTGTAATTATAAAACTTAACAAGAAAATACTGGTTATTTGCATATGGTCATAAAATAAATGTTTGGACAGTGTTTATTGTAAGCCAATGGACATTACAAGATTACTACAGAAACAATTCTAATGTTCTAGAGCTGCACACTCTAATACAGTAGCTACTAGCCACATGTGGCTATTTAAAGTTAAACTAAGTAAAATTTAACATTTAGTTCCTCCGTCTGATTAGCCATATCTCAAGGGCTCAGTAGCCAACATGGTTCATGACTGTTGTGTTAGCACAGATATAGACATTTTCATCACTGCAGAGAATTTAATGGACATTACTGGTTTAAGAAAACTGAAAAGCATTCCCTCTATTCAGGTCTACTTATAGTAAATGAATGTTTTAAGATACAGTTTTCCAAATGTTTTATTGTTTCCGAAGGTCATAAAATTAACTTTACAGAATTCAATATAGCATAAGATTTAAAAATATATAGATCTGATTTCCTACATGGTCTATGAATCCCTGTGAACCTGAATTCCTATAAACCTGAATTCCCATAAATCCCTTAAAACTAAGGAAAATGTACATTTGTTAGGAATATATTCCATTATTTCATATTGGATTTGAAAAAAAAATTAAGTACAAATGTATGATTTTTATACAGGTTTGCAGACCAGGGACACAGTGTAGTTGGTGTGGAAATCAGTGAACTTGGAATACGAGAATTTTTTGCAGAGCAAAATCTTTCTTATTCAGAAGAACCAATCCCTGAAATTCCGGGAACCAAAGTCTTTAAGGTTTGTTTTGGTTTGGGTAGATAATTGTTTCCATACCCATGGGGAAAAAAAAAAAAGATTTTTCTCATCATGAGTAAATGAGGATGCTATACAAGTATCAGACCATTCCTCTTTATTGCACCAGTTTCCTCGGCATATAGCATAAGGAGCAAGAGCTTAAAAATATAGTTGGTAGACAATAGTTAGCTAAATAGATAGATATAGACAGATAGTGGGAATCTGCCTGGGAAACGGGGGGCACACCTCATCAACAAGGGTACCTGCATAATGAATATTTGTATACCTAACCCTGAATTGTACCCCACATCTTTAAGATTAAAAAAAAAATTTAAAGGGGGGGAAAAAAAAAGATAACACAGTCCTCACCCTAAAGAATCTCTTAACTTAGGAGAGAAGAGAAAAAGGGACAGCTATTTGTAATATGTGGAACCCAGGAGGTCAAGACCAGTTTAGGCAACCTCGTCTCTACAAAAAATAAAAAATTAGCTGGGCATGGTGGTATACACCTGTAGTTCCAGCTATTTGGGAGGCTGAGGCAGAAGGGCTGCCTGAGCTCAAGAGGTTGAGGCCGTGGTGAGCCATGATCATACCTCCAGCCTGGGCAACAGAGTGAGACCCCAACTCAAAAAAAAGGCATGGGTATTAAGGAAAGAGACAGGAGAATTACCCCCTGCCCAGGCCAGGGATGCTTCCTGCAGCAGGGTGACAAAGTTGGAGATGGGCAGGGCTCAGGTCCATAGTCTCAGATGCCCTAAAAAGCTAACACTTCATCCTACAACAGGGTTTTAAGTAGCATGACATGGCCAGATTTTCTATTGATAAATCATCCTTATGGCCTCACAGAAAATAATTTGAAGGGAGATAAGATAGCCTCCTAGCAGAGAGACCAGAGAGGAGACTTTAGGCAGTGGTCCAGGCAGTGAACGCCTGACAGAGGAGTGTGACAGGGTATATAGAGTGTATAGTATGAATTAAAGCAATGTATAGCATGGATTAAAGCAATGTTTGCCGTGTCAAACGCATAGGATTTTGTGACTAACTGAGTGAGGAACAAAAGGGTGATGAGTTCATATTTACAGTTTAGTTGACTGGTTGGATGATAGAGAATAAAGGAGACGCAAGTTGAAGGGAAAAGGAGATGAGTGTTGTTCTGGAGATGATGAGCCTAAGAGAGCTCATCTCATTATGATGTGGCATAGCGAGGGCTTTATGTCTCTGAAGCCCAGGGTGGGGTTTGGGCTGAGTATGATAGTTCAGGGAGTTGTCTTCATGCTATGACTGGGATAATCCAGTGGCACTGCTTCACCAACTTGGAGTCATAATGTGGAAACAAACAAGTACCACCCAAATGAGGACAAGCAAGGCTGTTTGTTCAGAGGGAGTCAACCACATATATCTGGCAGAGACTCAAAGGCAGGCAGAGGATTGGAAAAACTTAACAGTAGACAAAAGTGAAGGCTCCGTGTGTGCTCTGATTAGAGGCTGTTGGCCCAGGGAGGGTTGGGTTGGGCAGCTGGGAACAGGGGGCATCCTGTGTGATTGGTTTGGGGGGCATATTTGCCTTTTCTATGGCAGGATTGGAAAGGGCGGGGGTGGTAAAAATAAGAAGCTGGCAGTCATTGGCCAAGTCTGCTGCTGAGGTTGTGGTTTGACTTCACTGGCCGGTTACCGCAGAGGTCATGAGTCAGAGTTCTGTTGTCATTTGGGTTCTGGACGTTGTCTGTATATTCAGTCTCTCACAAAGTTTTTTTTTTTTTTTTTTTTTTTGAGTCAGAGTCTCACTCTGTCGCCCAGGCTGGAGTGCAGTAGCATGCTCACAGCCACTGCAACCTCTACCTGCTGGGCTCAGGCAATACTTCTGCCTCAGCCTTCCAAGTAGCTGGAACTACAGGTGTGTGCCACCACACCCGGCTAATTTTTTGATTTATTGTAGAGATGAAGTCTTGACAAGTTGCCCAGGCTGGTCTCAAACTCCTGGGCTCAGGCAATCCCTCGCCTCAGCCTCCCAAAGTACTGGGATTATATAGGCTTGCGCCACCGTGCCCAGCAAAAGTATTCTTTTTCTAAATATTGAACTTAATCGCTCAGATCAGTAGGAAGCTTGATAGTACTCTATTTTACAGCTTCCCTTCCACCCCATTCTCAAATCATTATAGAATCTAAGGCGTTTACTCAGTTCAAAGAGGCTAGTCCTGTTTCCAGACTCCTCTTGGAGCAGTGGTTCCAGTCCTGGCTGGACAATGCATCTTATAAAAATTCTCAGTGCGAAGGACTTCACCCCAGGCCAATTAAATCAGAGTCTCTAGGCCTGAGGGCTTGTTTAAAGCTCCCCAGTGATTCCAGTCTGCAGACAAAGTTGAACTGGCTGTTCCCCTGCCTCCATGCCCACTCCTACTTGGGCTGACCCCCAGAGTATTCCCAGGCTGGTCACCAAAGATCTTCCCTCCTCTTCTTCTAACCCCGTGTAGATGGCTCATTTTAGAATAAAAGCCAGCATTCTCATGTCCTGACGTACCTTTTCTACCCTGCCCTTCACCCCAGCTCCCAGGCTTCTCAAGTTCCTGTCATGTTGCTCCCCAGAGTGCATCCCCAGCATACCTCCTGGAATATCAGCAGATGAATTGAGACATCCTTAATTGAGACATCCTTTCAAAAGTCACTTCTTGTTTGACCTTCCTCTACACTCCAGGCAGTCACCTGCTCTGTCTTCTGTGTGTGCATAGTCCTCCGGCACAAATCCATGACAAAGCAGGCCATTCTGCATCCTAATGTTTCTCTGTGCCTATGTCTCTCTATTCCAGGCTGCCCTCCCTGCAGTCAGAGATTGTGTCAATCACATCAGCCATCTGGAAGCCAGGATAGGTGTCCTGTCTACTAGGACTGTCTGCTCATTCACTGAATGAATGAGCGAAAATGGGGAAGCCTGCACAATTTTACATTTCCTGAATCGCTTAAAATATCTGACCTTTCAGCCGGGCTTGGTGGCTCAGACTGTAATCCCGCTCTTTGGGACGCCGAGGTGAGTGGATTGCCTGAGACCCACCTGGGCAACTTGGCGAGACCTCATCTCTACAATAAATCAAAAAATTAGCCGGGCGTGGTAGCGCGTGCCTGTAGTTCCAGCTACTTGGAAGGATCGCCGGAGCCCAGCAGGTCGAGGCTGCGGTGGCCGGGAGCGGCCACTGTACTCCAGTCTGGGCGACAGAGTGAGACTCCAACTCAAAAAAATAAATAAATAAATAAAACAATAAAAAAACCCCCACAAAACAGCTGGGTATGGTAGAGCATGTCTGTAGTCCCAGCTACTTGGAAGGCTAAGGTGAGAGAATCACTTGAGCTCAGGAGTTCGAGACTGCAGTGAGCTATGATCACACCACTATACTCCAGCTTTTGCAACAGAGTAAGACTTCACCTCAAAAAAAAAAATTCAAACAACGTAACTATGAGCCCCTCTTCTCACGCCCCTATCGTCATCCGTTGCTTAGTATATATTCATTCTTCCAGTTACCCTTCTTTCCTTTTCATAGATTCAAGTATAAGTGAAACAGAAAAAATCCTTGCTGTTACATGGCTGATATTCTACCGGCAAAAATTTCCAACCTTGATTAAAATGTATTTTTACCATTTCCCTCATGACTAGAAGTTTGCTTGGTTGCCAGTTTCCCCCTTGAAACAAATCATGTTGCACTTAACACCCGTATGAGTTTTTTGAACACATGAACAAATCTCTCTTCTAGAACAGATGCCTAGAAGTGGAACTGCTGGGTTGAGTGGTATGCCTAGTACTTCTTTTCCTAGATACTGCCATACTGCCCTCTGAAAAGGCCTTTTAAGTTTACATTACCACCAGAAGTGAATGAGAATACTTTAGCAATGACATTTAAAAGAAAAGAAGCCTGCAAAAAAAAAAAAGACTGAAACAGATTGGCCAGATGGGAGAAAACCCTGGAGAGAAGAGGCTCACAAAAGTCAAGGGCTGTAGAAGGAGGGAAGGGGAGTTTTTGTTTCATGGGTATAGAGTTTCAGTCTTGCAAGATAAAAAAGTTTTGGAGATCTGTTCCACAACAATATGAATATACTACTGAACTGTACACTTAGAAATGGTAAAATGGTAGCTGGACTCGGTGGCTCAAGCCTGTAATCCCAGCACTTTGGGAAGCAGAGGTGAGGTGATTGCCTAAACCCACGGGTCTAAGGACAGCCTGGGCAACTTGACAAGACCTCATCTCTACAATAAATCAAAAAATTAGCCGGGTGTGGTAGCACAAGCCTGTAGTTCTGGCTACTTGGAAGGCTGAAGCAGAAGGATCACTTGAGCCGAGCAGGTCGATGCTGGGGTGGCCATGAGCGTGCTACTGCTCTCCAGCCTGGGCAACAGAGTGAGACTCCAACTCAAAAGAAAAAAAAAACAGAGACGTAAACAACGCCAACATGCCCTTTAGCAGGGAGACAGCAGGTCAAGAGCAGGCACTGATAACTCAGTTTCCTTTTCCGAATATTGTTCTTCCTTCAGTTCCCTCGTTTAAGCATTATTCAATGTTTAAAAGTGCATATCAATGTTCAATTAGTCAATTTAGATAAAATAATATAAATATGTAATAAGTTTGAATCATTTTTAAATACTTAAAGCACACTTGGGGTAGATTTAAGAAAAAGGATAATTTTTTCCTACTTTTAATTTTAAAATAATATTAGATTCACAGAAAAATTGCAAAAATAGTACACAAAGCTCTTGTATACTCTTCTTTCTGCTTTCCCAGAGGTTTCCATGCTAGGTAACTACAGTGCAATTAGCTAAACCAAGACATTCATATTGATACAACACTATTAGCTAGGCTATAGACCTTCTTAATATCTTCCAACTGTTTAACTAGTATCTATTTTTTATGGTCCTGTATTTAATTGAGGCACCCTATTGCATTGGATTGTGATGTTTTCTCTAATCTTGGATATTTTCTCAGTCTATGTTTGTCTTTCATGATTTTGGGACTTTTGAAGAATACTACTCAGTTATTTTACACAATGTCCGTCAGTTTTGGTTTGTTTGGTGTTTTCTAATGTTTATGTTGGGATTGTACATTTCTAGCAAGAGGTGCTGTTTTGCCATTTTCATTGGTTTATGTCAGAGGTACATGATGTCCACATGTCTAATTACTAGTGATGTTATCTCTGATCACTTGGTTATGATGGTGTTCAGTCAGCCAGGTTTGTCTACCCTAAAATTACTATTTGAAAAAGAATATTTCAATGCAAAAATTATTTTAAAAATCATAATGAGGAGAAGCACAGTGTAGCAATATTGTCCAAATTTATATTTCTTGGAGAAAATGAAAATAATTTTACATTCATGGACATTTATATTTATGACACTACTTATGATTCTGCATGTCAGAAGATTGCTTTCCAGTCTTCCTGGTTGTATTTCTTGCTTGTCATTTCTGGGATTAAGGTTGGTCCACTCTTTTAATTACAGTTAGAGACAATTGTTGAAGCCCTGCTTTTCCCTGTTTGTTTTCAACTGCTTCAATGCAACCCTTCAAGGATGATATTTTTGAAACAATAGCAGATTAATTCCAGCATTCTCTAGAGGAGGGTGAGATGCAAAGGTGAAATTAGGGTAAATCCACTCTTGTTTATCCCTCATTGTCACTTGCCGGAAAGTAAGCCTGTCCAGTCCTACAGCAGGTTCTGGGGGAAACAAGCTGCTGCACACCTCAGCACAGACAGCTCTGCTCTCAACTGCTTCCCACTACTCTGCCCTCCCAAGAACCTTTGATCACCACCAAATGGAAAGAGAAACGGCGGTGCTAAAGTAGAATCAGCCTGTGGTACATTACTTTTAAAATTCTAAGTTCATTTCTGATACTTAAACTCAGGGATGGCTAATAAAAATCTGGTTTCCTGGCTTCTCTTTCAAAACTGGAAAATGTTGGTCTGGAACAGCTATTCTCACTATTCTCAGACACTGAGACAAAGCTCTCATTTAAGCAATTATGTTTACCACATTTTTTTTTCTTATAGTAGAGTTCGGGAATCAAAAGTAGGGGAAAATAGCAGAGAGAATTAAGTGTCTGAAGAAAATGTTCCTTGATCCCTGACTTGCTTCATTCAATTATGGTGCCTACTTGTCTCCTGGAAGCATATGTGTCTGCAGCTCTTTTCCAAGATTCTCCTGGAGACTCTTCCTTTATTGTTTAGACCAGGCCATGCCACCAGGGTGGCTATTTACTCACAACAAGAGAGAGGCAAAGACCAGCAAGACCAGTGGGTACTCCATCTCAGTCCAAGTCTGAGCTGTCACCAGGGAGAAGTTAACAGGTGGCAAAAGTTCATTCCAAGCCCATGAACTTGGGAAAGAGTTGGACTTGTGGGTGGGAGGTGGGAGAAATAGCAGCAAGGTAAGAGGATCAGTTTAAAGCTACTCAAGTTTTTCTGACTCTACTGTCTTAATTACCTAAGAATCTAAGGTAGGGACACAGCTAGATATGGGGGAAATGTAGGGATTTGGAATTGAGAAAGCTGGGAAAGAAATGGGCATGAGAAAATATCTCATGGGATGCAGTGGTTGATGATCCAGCTTCTTTCCTTGTGCGTGTCTGGACTAAGCAGAAGACAAGGGCTTTAATTTTATTTGCAAGGCTAGCTGAAAGTTGGTGGAAGAACTGGCACTATTTGATAAACTGTGCCCAAGCTCTAAGTGAACACTATTTCAAAATGCATTAAGCACAGAGATAAGAGCAGACTCAAAACAGACCACCCAGATTGAAACTTCAGCCCTGCCACTTACTAGCTGGGAGCATACAGGCATGTATTCAACACACCTTTGCTTTAGCTTCCTCACTCATAACATTCATTCTTACAATACTGTTTGGTGCAAGTAAGTGATCATTATTTTTATGGAGAAAATATTACCCTGGCTACATCACAGTTTGTTATCCCAGTGTTTTCAACTCCTGAAGTAGTGGGGCGGAGTGGGGCGGGGGGAGGGGACTGTTATGTGATTGTGAAGGGAGCTTGGACAGAAAGATGATTTCAAAACCTCAAACTGCCTACCTCTGGCATTCAATCTCACATCTCTCACTATTTTTTCCTACTTAGTTATTTCCAATGTGTTCTCCTTCCTCTTTTTTTTTTTCTTTTTCCCTCATAGTCCTGTACATTCTCAATTGATTTTTCCCATAAGCCTGTTGAGAGAAGAAGGTTAGGTTTTATTAACTCCAGTTCACTGAAATGCAGGGTAGTGAAGTAATTCACCCACAACTCACACAGCTGACTTCACACATCTGACTTGTGTACAAGATCCCTCGTCTCAGAGCACTTGGCCTGTGATTTCATGGTGGAGGTTAAGTAGTGATGGAGTAAGGTACTGAGAAGACCTCAAAGATTGTTCTCTCTAAACACACAGCATCTTAAAATAAAGGTCCTATATTGACTCAATATTGCTAAATATATTTGAAATGTATAAAATGTGAAAGCAGGAGTATGTTTGACACGTAACATCAGTAGTGGTCAGGCTATGAGGCACACAGAGAAATAGTCAAGGGAGAAATCTCTCTCTCTCTCTCTCTCTCTCTCTCTCTCTCTCTTTTAATGTGCTTACGCCTCCATCTGGCCCTCTTGATATCAGAAATCGCCTTCCTGTGCTTCTGCCTATGTCTGAGTAGTGACACAATTACTTAATTTCCATTTCCTAACTTTAGGTGGGAAGGTTTGGATCCAGCCTACATGTGCCATGATTATAGGTGTATAATGATAACTGGTGTTTGTAATGTACTTTATAATTTTCACAAGGATTTTCATCTATTGGCTTCTCACTACACCATTATTACCATTCTTATTTCACAGATGAGTAAACTAAGTCACAGGCAGATGAAGCCACCAGAGATTGCATAGTTAATCTGGCAAAGCTAACACTAGACTCAGGTCTGTAGTGCTCCTACCTTTCACGTAGGTGAAATAGTGTTTAGTATTTTGAGCAGTTGAGCGTGTAAGTCCTCTCTGCCCAGTACTGGCATTGTTACCTAGGACAGTTCCTGAGGCTTCAGCTTCCTCATCTGTGAACCAGGGAAAACAATACTGCCTACCATTTATGAGAATTGAATGTGACTAACTCATGTAAATCACTTAGAACAGGGCTTGGCACATGGTAAGGGTTCAATAAATGCTAACTGTCATGATTATGGGTCTGTCTTCTCTTGCCATTTTCTTAGTTTTGCATCCAAGAGAATGGTCCATAATCTCAGATTAAACCCCGAAGCATTGCTTCCTTAGGTTTATATTATCCTAACGTATTATTAGCTTTTGTTGCTTCATTAAGATTGGAAACTTGAAAAATAAATGAGTTAAGATGAACAGCATCCCTGGCATTAGTACCCAATGTATTGTAGGACAGTAATTTTCCAGTGGTTTATTATGTATAATCCTTACCTGGAGTGCTTGTTTATTTCATTTTTAATTTTAAAGATGTGGGTTGCAATTCAGGGTTAGGTACATAAATCATCATCTTACAGGTGAAATTTGGGCCTCCCACTGGGCCTCGCTTCGCCTGGTTTGCGATCAGGTACCCATATTAGTGTTGTGTCTCCCCTCTCTCCTTCCCCTGGCTGTGACCTCGCTACTGTTAATCCCTTTTAGGGGTGCTTGTTTAAAATGTAGATTCCTAACCATTCCTCCCCACCCCTCCGTTCTGATCTGAGATGGTGTGGGGTCCAGGAATCAACAAATACCCTCAGAGGTCATAAGAAACATTGCAAAAAGCCCTTAACTAGCGTTGGCCTCTACCCTGCCACCATGGCAACTGCTGCTTCTCTTCTTCCTCCTCCTCCTTCTCCTCTTCTTCCTGGTTCACCTCTTCCTCCTCTTTTTCTCCTCCCTCCTCCTTCTCATTCATTGTCATCATCATCATCATCCTCCTCAACCTCTTCATCTTTGCCTCCATCTTATTTCCATTTCTTTCTTTTCTTTTTTTTTTTCATTTCAAATAGATTACCTGAAGTTATTTTCCACTGTTAGAGTAGCTCTATAATTATCTCTTTAGAGAAAATGCCACAGAACCTGGGGGAAAAAACAGAGTAATTACTCAAAGGAAAAAAAAAAAAATATATATATATATATATATATATATAAACTTCCCTGGAGCCAATTAGGAAGATATTCATTAGGTTGAAGTGCTCATTTGCTCACACATTGCTGTAGAGCACTGGCCTGCTCATAAAAATAAGTTAGCCCATGCTTGTTGCTTGTTGCTGGTGCTAATTAATGCTGGATTCCAATTTAATGCCCTGATAATAAGTTTTAAAATCTTTCCTATGAAGATGCGTAACTAGATATAGGATCATTATTCTTACAATCTAATAGAAATCTTACTTATATTGATCTTTTGCTTCAAGCCATCCAAGAACAATGTTATCAGTCCCTACTTCCCACCCTAGTCCCCAAATTACTGCACCTAAATGCTGGGAACCTAGTCAAGAGTGCCAAGTGACAAGTATGAAACTACTTCAACTAGCCAAGTGTGGTCATTAATTTGGATACTAAATCTACATAGCTTCAAAGAAAGTAGTTATTTTGCAATTACCAGCCTTAAAAATATATAAATAGCAAATCCAAACCACAGGTTTTAAAGTACTTTTTGATCTAAATTATATATTCCATTACATATCTTTATCAGTGATTATCAATTCTTGTGGCACATTAGAATTATTTGGTAGCTTTTAAATAATCCCGATGCCCTGGTGTTAAGCCCAGATATTGTGATTTAATTGATGTGGCAAGGATCTCACTAGGTGATTCTACTGAGCATCATAGAATGTCATTGATATACATGAATCAAATGTATATAACAATTGTCTGCTCTCTATGTCCTTCTGTGAAGCATCCACAGAGATTACGCCTAGAAGCAAAGTGAAGCAGAGAATTTAATTATTTATTTGTATTTTCTTTTTTTGTATTTTTGTATCTCAGGAATTTTTTTAGACATATTTTTTATTTTAAAATTGTGGGGTACAGTTAAGGGTTAGGTATACAAATATGCATCGTTCAGGCACCCTTTTTGATAAGGTGTGTCCCCCCCGTCCCCAGACAGATATTGACTACCATTAATCCCACCACCCTTACCCTCCCTGTCCCCCCCCATAGATTCCCACAACTGTCGATCCTTTTCTTATAGTATTATGATAGATGTTCAAGGTCCATTTATGAGTGAGAACATGTGATACTCAGATCTTTGTTGCTGTGAAAGATCACTCAGTATTATAGACTCTAGTTCCATCCAGGTTGCTGTGAAATTCATGATTTTGTTCTTTTTTATGGTGAAGCAGAGAATTTAAAGAATACTTTACTCTCAACTACCAGCATATTTTAGGGAAAGTGAAATGTTAGTCTAGGATTTCTTCTTAATTATCTCAATTCTCCATTTCATCTTGCTAGGGTATACTTGATCTTGTCAACATATTTTCAACATCTAATAACGTAGAATGTCAAGGACATGCCAAATGAATCTTAACAAAATTAGATGCGAAGGTAAAGGCAACAGTATCTCTTGGTTAAATCAGAGTTGTAATAAAAGCAGCCGTAAGTGTTGAGAGTCCACCCTACCATGCCCCTTATGGAGTTTGGATTGACTCACATAAAGAGAGCATCTTTACACTGTCTGCATTTCTAACTTTCACCATTTCAGTTCTCATCAAAAATAGATGTCTTGAGATCATGACTTGACAATAAGCTTTGTATAACAGCTTTTTCACTTTGTTGGTACTAGGCATAAGACTTATTTAATTTAGAAAGATCACTATAATGTTTTAGTACTTGCTGTCTGTTTTGATGTTTTGGCACTGAGAAGACACTTTTACTGTTTTCCATGTTTTAATGTATAAAGACTTTTATGACTTGAATTCTTTAATTTTATCTCAAGCTGTAAAATCTGCTGGTTTCTATCATTTAAAATACACTCTTTCTTTTAAATATCAAACCATTGTCTATAAGAGACACAAATTATCCTTTCTCTCATTACAGCTAAAATTTCTGGCAAATTTTTCTCAACTTATATTCAGCCTTTCTACTGAGTTTTTCATCTTCACCACCATATTGTTAATTTCCAAAAGGATCTTTTTTGTTTGCTTTATGAGTGTTACATTTTATTTATTCCTGTTCTCCCAAGATCTTCTTGGGTTGCAAGAACAGGAACAGGTTGCAAGATCTTCTCATGTCTTTGAGAATGTTAAGGCTAGAGTTTTTTGTTTGTTTTTATTTTTTGCTTTTTTGAAGTTTTCCTCCCCCCTTGTAGGCCACCGAGCTGTTTTCTTGTTTGGTTTCAGTTCCCTCTCTCATGGTAAGGGTATTCCTCAGATCTCTAGTGACCCATGATCACTAGACCATACTTAAGAGTGAGGAAAGAAAGGCTATGACTATTTAAATGGTGATAGACAACTGTGAGTTTTACTGCAAGATGGCATGACTGGGTAGAAAATCTGAGAAAACCCCAATACCAGAGTCTTTCCTCTTGGGTTAGTGAGATTCTAGAGAGGAGATTCCCCAATCTCCAATCTTCAGGGTAGGGGCTGCCAGCCAGAGAGAAATGACAAGAATTCAGAAGAACTTGGCATCCATTGTGCCTTACTGAGTTTCATGTTTAACTGTATCCTGGCGTCCCTGGGGAAGACCTTTAGTCTATTGCTAGGGTGGCAAAGGGATGGTTTCTTGGCACCAGAGAGTGAGGAGGAGAGCTGGGGTTGGATTACTTCTGAAACAGACTTTCAAGTGATTTTTTTTTTTAATCTTAGCATCTTTTTTCAGCCCAACTTCTAGGGCTATTTAGTGCCTGCCAATTCCTAAGCACTGGGGGAATTCTGAGACATGGAAAGGGTTAGTTCTGGGCTTTCCCTACTGTTGGTTTTACATTCAGTTTTCTTGCACCTCCTAAAATATTTGCTTTTCTGCTTCCATAATTTTGTTGCTATTGTTTCCACTCCTGTTCTCCCCAATCCATGAGTTTATATTCTTTAAAAATCCCTTCACTATATAAAATGTTAAGAAAAGAGAATTTCTCTTTATGTGTGACTCAAAGCTGGAAGAATGTAAGTCCAAAGTTGCATGAGCCCTCAAGGGGAGAAGGCAACCTGAAAGTGGAGTTACCCAGAGGACAGCAGAGCTGCAGACAGAGAGAATTTGGGCCTGATGATATCCCTGAGGTCCTGGATTCAGCCATTTCCAAAGTCTACACTGGATTGTCCCAGTTTTTTTTTCTTTTTTCTTTTTAAATTCAGTTATTTTTGTGGGTATATTTGCAAGTTGTACAACTATCAACACTAACTCTTGAAAAATGTCATCACTTCCCACCAATAAAACCTCTGTACTCATTAGCAATTACTCCTCATTCCCCCTCCCTATTAGCTGTTTGCAATCACTAATCAACTTTTTGTTTCTCTGGACTTACTTATTCTGGACATCTCATATAATAGAGTAATACAACATGTGACCTTTTGTGTCAGGCTTTTTTCACTTAGCACAATGTTTTCAAGGTCTATCCATGTTGTAACATGTATCAGTACTGCATTCCTGAAAATAATATTCCAAAAGTTATTTTCACTTTTTTGGCTATTGTAAATAATGTTGCTGTGTATTCCTGTACAAATTTTGTGTGAATGTATAATTTCTTTTCTCTTGGGCACAAATAAAGAAGTAGAGTTTCTAATGCATATGGTAACTCTGTTTTAAAACTTTAGGGGAACTGCCGGACTGTATTCCAAAGTGACTGTACCATGTTACATCCAAACCAACAAGGTATAAGGATTCCAATTTTTCCACTTATTCATCCCTCAACACTTTTTATTCCCTGTCTTTTTTATTATAGTCATCTTAGGGAGTGTAAAGTGAGAACACATTGTGGATTTTGACTTACATTTCCTTAATGACAAGAATATTGAGCACACTTTTATGTGCTTATTGGTCATTTGCATATCAACTTTGGGGAAATATCTATTCAACTCTTTTGCCCATTTGTAAATTGGGTTGTATTT
>CAUYQG010068480.1:0-10249 GCA_963574415.1 Tarsius wallacei
TGTCTTCTAGTATCTTACACTTATTTAAACTTGTGTGTGATTAATGGAATTGGTGCAGATGCTGGAATTTTTTTTTTTTTTTTGAGTTGGAGTCTCATTCCATTGCCCAAACTGGGAGTGCAGTGGCCGCTCCTGGCCACCACAGCCTCGACCTGCTGGGCTCTAGCGATCTTTCCGCCTCAGCCTTCCAAGTAGCCGGAATTAATTAAATTTGTGAAGCATGTTTATATTAGATTTCTAATAGAAAGCATAAAACAGAAGTATTAATTCTCTGATTCCATGAACTCAACTACCACGCTACCACTCCCAGCTAATTTTTGATGTATTTTAGAGACGAGGTCTCACCAAGTTGCCCGGGAGGGTCTTGAACCTGCAGGCTCAGGCAATCCACTCACCTCGACCTCCCAAAGTGCTGGGATTACAGGCTGAGCCACTAAGTCCCACCAGGACCAGGTACTCTTTGTGATGCTACATGCCCCCACCTTCTCTCCATCCCCTGGCAATGTCCATCAACTGCCAATCCCTCCCTTGTGCTAATGCTATCACCGTATATTGAAGGTTATGCAAGGCATTTACAGATTATGACTCATTATAAACTATGTAAATCTCTTTTCAGATTATAACTCAATAGAACTTTAAACCAAATGTTTTCATTCCTTAGGAGAATGTAGGGTGAAAAGGAGCATATAGCTTTGTGAACAAACTCATTTCTAAAATGGACTCTCTATAAAAAAGCAGACAGCTGACTCTTATGTTTCACTTTGATATTTTGGATAAATATGTAACTAGGTGAAATGCAGTTGATTGGTATCTGGGACTCTTCCTGTAAAGATGCTTACCATTCAAGGGTATAGTACAGTGTGAACCCTTTTATATGGTCATCAACACTGAATGAATATAACTTGGACTGTTTGCCTGTTTCATTTGTAGTAGCTCTCTCCAAGAGATGTCCTTCCACACAGAATCAAAATAGAAAGATGTCTCTAGGTTAAAGCATTCATCTTCCTCAACTGGAGTACAGAGAAAGTGGATTTCTATCCTGTACAAGTACTCTATGGAAGTTTTGCTATGGATTAATCTCTATTCATGAGAGCTTTAAGAGACAAATTCTGGAAAGAAGATGCCTTTTCTTAAGTTATCTTCTTTAAGGCTCAGACTCCTTAGAATGCAGGGCAGAATAAATAGCATTCCAAATACTGCCTGTGTGTGTGGGTGAGGGGGAAAAAAGGGGGTTTTATTCCACCATGAATTGTCACAGAAGTGAAGCTTGCTAAAAACATATCTGCTATGAAACTATGACAAAGAAAAAAATAATAGTATGTTTTTAGGCTTTATCATTGTTATTCTTTCATGAATGCTATTATACTGACATTCCTGCAGAAATAGAATAATTGGCCAATATATTTGAGATGTAGGTGGAATAATTTTGTAGAAATTATTTGGGTAGTGCTGTAAAGTAATTTAGTTGTTGCCTTTCTTTTACTTTCTTCTTTTAATGTGTCTCCTCTCCTGACAAACTCTTTAAACCCTGAGAAATGAATATGACAGGGAGTTTAGAAATGAAATTTGTAAGAGTGAGCATTAATTTATCCAAGTATTGATTCTGTTAGTATTTAGAGGGTAACAATTAAAGTAATACCAAATCAGCTGATCAATTTTTGCAAATTTGGAATAGTAAATACAGTTATACGTTACAATTAATGACTTAGAAACATTAAATATTTGTGACGCATTTTTATATCAGATTTCTTTTTTTTCTTTTTTTTTTTTTGAGTTGAAGTCTCACTCTGTAGTCCAGACTGGAGTGCAGTGGCGTGCTCCTGGTCACCATAGCCTCGACCTGCTGGGCTCCGCGATCCTTTCAACTCAGTCTTCCAAGTAGCCAGAACTACAGGCGTGTACTACCACGCCTGCCTAGTTTTTGATTTATTGTAGAGATGAGGTCTCGCCAAGTTGCCCGGGCGGGTCTCAAACCCACGGGCTTAGGCAATCCACTCGCCTCAGCCTCCCAAAGTGTTGGGATTACAGGTTGAGCCACCGAGCCCGGCCTTATATTAGATTTCTAATAGAAAGTATAAAACAGAAGTATTATTAGTCTAACAACCATGTCTTCAGTAATAGGAACTTACAATTTTATAATTTCAGTGCAAAATAATACTAATTTTAAATAAAATAAACCTTAAAATGAAATGCATCTGTATTTACTAAACTGGAGAAATATCTATGATATGCTCTTTTTCCCCCTTTACTTTTAGTTGATACATACTAATTGTACATATTCATGGATACAGGGTGATATTTTGATACATATATAGTGTGTCACAATTAAATTGGGATAATTCACATATACTTCACCTCAAACATTTATCATTTCTTTGTGTTGAGAACATTCAAAACTCTTTCCTAGGTTTTGAGAACATATAATAAACTGTAGTGAACCATTTTTCTCTACGGTGTTGCAAATCATCTGACCTCATTCCTCCTAGATAGCTGTAATTTTGTATCTGTGAACCAATCTTTTCCTGTCCTCCCCTCCTAACTACCCTTCCCATCCTCTAATACCCATAATTCTACTAATTCCATGAACTCAACCTTTTAAGATCCCATATATGATTGAGATGATTGAGAATGGACAGCATCTATCTTTCTGTGCCTGATTTATTTTTCTTAACATAATGCTCTCCAGGCTCATTAAGTTACTGCAGATAACAAAACTTCATTCTGTCTTATGGCTGAATACTATTCCATTGTGTGTATATATCACATTTTCTTTATCCACCATCTGTTAATGAACGTTTATGTTTATTCCATGTCTTAACAATTGTGAAAAGAGCTGGAATAAACATGCGGTGAAGGTATCCCTTTGATACATTGATTTTATAGCTTAAGTAAAACTTTAAAAGCAAATTTGCATTATTAAATATGGTACAATTCAATTTTTGTAAAAGTAATATATATTATATACTTTATATATATAACTATCTAGAAGTATATATTAAATATGAAATGTTTTTATGAACAGTGTCAAGATAGTGGTTATCCAGGTACATGTGTATAGATTAATTATATACATTATCTTTCTAAATAGTTCTTCTTATAGTTTTACTTGTTACCACAAGCATGTAATACCTTTGCAATGAAGAACAAAGAAGCAAGTAATAAAGAAAATATAAGTGGAAATGCCAAATATTCCCTACTGTGTTTGTGTTTGATGAAGTGTGTCTGATTTCTTTCCTTTTTTTCCTCAATAGGCATAATTAAAGTCATTACCTATAACATGAACCCAAATGTAATTCTATGAATTATAGTTTTTAGTTCATTCTTATTATTCAAAATGAGTTTACTAAATAAATTTCCATACATAATGTTTTTTCACATTCTAAATCATTTAATGTCTAAAATGAGTTTTAAAATGCCCAATTATACACAGAATATATTATCTTTGTCCCCTTGATCTTTGATAACTTTTTAAAATTCAACTTAGGCTCTCTGTAGACCATGAATAATTTGCATTTTTGCCCTTTAGGAGAACAGTTTGTGTTATAAATATTTTGGAAAGTAGTTCAGCTGTTTAAATAACAATAATGGATTTTCCCCAGCAATTTTGCTATTTTGAGTTTAACCATGCTCTAAGACACACACTTAATTTGTGAATTATAGCTTTGAACAACACAATCACCAGCACAATTACAGACTGCTGTGGAAATTATGTGCAAAACAAAAAGAGAGAAGGTCAGCACAAATGCTTACTCACTGTATTAGTGAAGACTATGTGAGTTTACAAACTTGTTTGTGTATTTTTTGCATTCGTTTCTTTGAGAAACGTTTATTGCATATCTACTGCGTTTCACACACTGACTATGCTATACCCTGGTCTTCTACTGATGAGTCAATGGAGATATGTCTCTGCCTCATGGAGCTTTTAAGAATAAGCCAAATATAGTTGAAGCTTTTTCATCTGACCACGATTTAACTGATACTCCGAATTTCCTGATGCTCTCCGTTACTCTATAAAATGTACCAACTATAGTACCAACCATGGTTGAACACTGGAGAGGTGTAGGCTACTCACTAATATACCCACTTTCTTTTATGCCCTCTCATTGAATTATGCACATACCAGTTGAATTTGCTTTTAACACTGTTTATGCCAGTTGTACTTGTTACAATAATTATAAAATTCAATGAACTATAGCATGGAAAAATCTAATATGAATACAAATAGAAAATTGCTCCTTTGAACCTAAGTAAGATGTTTTGGGGAGAATTTATAAAAGAATTGCTAAGAATAACCATGGGACCTAGTATTGAAGATCAGAAAACACACCTATCTTTCAGCAAAAAACATTTGAGTCAAGATGTGTAGGACATGGGGGCAACTAGGTGGAGAATGGTGGCTGGGGAAGTTTTCTAAAAAGAATAAATAGCGTATAAAACACTTCTATGTGGTAAAAGTTCTATGACATTTTAAAAAGAAGACTAGAGAAGTAAATGAGAGTGAGGGGAAAAGGAATTTTTTAAAAAATGTATTAGGGTAGGAAGGATCCGGATCATGAATTACCTTGAGAACCCCTTTAAAATCTTTTTTTTTTTTTAACTTTTAAATTTTTTATTTTAAAGATGTGGGGTAAAATTCAAGGTTAGGCATACAAATGTTCATTATGCAGGTACCTTTGTTGATGAGGTGTGCCCCTCCTCCCCTGGCAGTTTTCCTCAACTGCCAATCCCACTCTGCCTCCCCTGGCAGTTTTCCACTACTTCCAATCCCTTTCTTATACTATTATGATAATTGTTCAAGGTCCGCTTATGAGTGAGAACATATGGTACTCTGTTCTTTGTTTCTGTGATAGATCACTGAGTAGGATAGACTCTAAATCCATCCAAGTTGCTGCAAAGTCCATATGCTTGTCTTTCTTTTTTTTTTTTTTTTTTGAGTTGGAGTCTCACTATGTCACCCAGACTGGAGTGCAGTGGCCACTCCCGGCCACTGCAGCCTCAACCTGCTGGCCTCCAGCGATCCTTCCGCCTCAGCCTTCCAAGTAGCTGGAACTACAGACGTGCGCTACCACGCCCGGCTAATTTTTTAAATTTATTGTGGAGATGAGGTCTCGCCAAGTTGCCCAGGCGGGTCTAGAACCCGCGGGCTCAGGCAATCCACTCACCTCAACCTCCAAAAGCGCTGAGATTACAGGCTGAGCCACCAAACCCGGCTTGTTTGTCCTTGTTTATGGCTGTATAAGTAAATGGTGCGGGGAAAACTGGCTGATCACATGCAGATAATTGAAACAGGACTCCTATCTACCAACATACACAAAAATTAACTTTAAGTGGATCAAAGACCTAAACATAAAACCTCAGACAGTAAGAATCTTAGAAAATGCAAGAGACATTCTTATGGAAATTGGAACTGGCAACCAATTCCTGATCAGAATCCCAAGTACCCATGCCATAAGAGGTAAGATAAAAAAGTGGAACCTCATCAAACTGACAAACTTCTACAAAGCAAAAGAAGCCATCAAAAGAGTGGGAGACAGCCCACAGAATGGGAAAAAATATTTGGCAACTGCATATCTGACAAAGGTCTAACATCTAGAATCTACAAGGAACTCAAACATGCCGAAAGAAAAAAAAAAACGACTCCATTAAAAAGTGGGCAAAAGACACCAATAGACACTTCTCAAAAGAAGATATACGGATGGCCAACAGACACATGAAAAAGTGTTCAGCCTCACTCATCATCAGAGAAATGCAAATCAAAACCACCTTGAGATACCACCTAACCCCAGTAAGAATGGCCATCATTAATAAAACAAACAACAACAGATGCTGGCGAGGATGTGGAGAAAAAGGAATGCTTCTACACTGCTGGTGGGAATGAAAACTAGTGCAGCCTCTTTGGAAGACAGTGTGGAGATTTCTGGAAGAACTAGAAATTGACTTTCCATATGACCCAGCAATTACCCTATTGGGAATATACCCAGAGGAATTCAAATCATTCTACAAAAAAGATATTTGCACACATATGTATGTTGCAGTTCTATTCACAATAGCAAAAACATGGAACCAACCATGCTGCCCATGGAAGCTGGACTGGATAAATAAAAAAGTGGTACATATACACAATGGAATATTAGGCAGCCATAAAGAAGGACAGACATATGGATTTTGCAGCAACTTGGAAGGATCTAGAGTCTATCACACTCAGTGGTCTATCACAGAAACAAAGAACAGAGTAGAGAATGGTCTTTGTCTTAAGGACATCAGGACACCTTTGAAGGGTACATGATAATATTATTGGCCCTGTCAGTTAAAAATATTACTGTGGCTAAATAAAGCAGAACACACTGTGGGAGGAAGCAATTGGGGTGGAGCAATAAGTTAGAAGTTTATTTGAGGAGCAGGTAAAAGGGGAAAAATTAGATTGTTGATGACAAGATTCAAAGAGGCAGACATATTTAAGAGGCTTCAGAGAATATTTCCTTTCTTTATGTCATATACATACAAATTCACCTACCCAACCCCTATCCACTAATATAGTTATAACCTTTTAAAATCGTTATTCAGGGTTAACACTATTATATGTAAATATTTTCTTCACAATTGAGGCTTGTAGCCTATCATATGTCCTTTATTATACAATTTTTGTTTTCCACGGTGTTAATAATTTGTATTTCCTTATTTGTTTCAATATTTACAGCTAATTTGTTGTTATGATCTCTTCCAGAGTTGCATAAACTTCCTCAATTAGTTTAAAACACAACAGGTAACTGAGTTTTAACATCTTCTTTTGAAATCATTCTATTGGTCCTTCCCCATCTGTAGTAATTGCTTACTAGTCATGTAACAGCTGTTTTAATCATATTTCTCTTTACCCTCACCTTGGAAATGCTGTCTTTTCTATTGGTTTTTGTTAATTGTATTGTTGTGAAGCATTCTATGTTTGGCTAATGTCCAGTAGGCCCTGAGAAATGACATAAAGAAAAAATACTTTAGAAAAAAATTGTATATCTGAAAATATCTTCAGTCTAACCTCAAATTCATTAATATTTTTGGATGGATGTACAATTATAAGTTGGTTATAGTTTGGATATTAGACATAAAATTATAGGTCTTCAATTTTAAAAGCATTTGTCTTTGGTCTTTGTTCTTTCGGCTTCTAATATTGCAGATAAAAAATCTGATTTCTGGTAGTTTAATGTGCCATAATGAATTTTTTTCTACAAACATTTTATGATATTTCATTTTTAATGTCAATTTGACTGGTTTAAGTGATGCCCAGATAACTTGTAAAAAAATTTTTCTGTGTGTGTCATGAGGATGTTTCCAAAAGAGGGTGGACATAATCCAAGCCATTTATGGCCTGGATAGCACAAAAAGGTGAATAAAGAGATAAAGAGTTAATCTCTCTCTCTCTCTCTCTCTCTCTCTCTCTCTCTCTCAGTCAGGGTCTCACTCTGTCTCTCAGACTGGCTTGCAGTAGAATGAAAGCATGTAAAAGCCAGAAGCTAACTGTTTTAAGAGGTTTGGATTGTGGGTTAATGAACTTTAGGACTATAGCATGACAAACTGTTTTTTTCATAGATATGAATCTTTTCTTTGGCATCTATTATTTCTCTCAAATAGAATTTTCTATTTTTTCCCCAGGGCAAGAATTGAGTGTGGTTTAAACCTGCCTGTGACCACTCTTGCTACAAGAAGAAAAAGGCCTAATAGTCAGACTTTTTAATAAATAGACCTTCATTTACTCTTCCCTTTATGAGAATTATAAACCTGCTTTGCTATGAATTAAGTGCCAGAATCTAGAACTCTCTGTTTTAATCTCTCCAGAAATCAAATCATTTCTCCTGCCTCTTATCATTGAAAGGTGGTAGTCATCCACAAGGCTGCATAATGACTGTTGTGGACACTAGGCACTTTTGCCTTCGTAGATGCTTTTCTCTGTAAAAAATAAAATAAAAAAAAATTATGTTTAATGACTGTGTTTGTATAAAGACAAAAATAACCCAAGTTGGATGATGTTTACATTTTTAGTTCTGATTGTAAAATAAATTAAAACACTTTTGTAGCACCCTAAGACCATCATGGGCTCTTGGCAATGTGTTGGCTGTACCTAACATGTAAATTGGTCTAGGTCATCTATGTTCTTGCTGTGGGGAAGAAAATATGGGCACCTAATAGGCATAATTTTTCTTAAAGCTTTTCACCAAAACTTTTACTTCTAATCCCACTGTCCACACCTTTGCATTCACAGGTCTCTGGTACCTCCATTTCCTTTCAAACTTCTGGGAATTGCAGTGGTTTATTTCTTATTGACTTCACTCCTGAAAGCTGAGTATTTATGTTTCTCTGCTTTGGTAAGTTTATTACCTCTTATTCATCAGCTTTCAACTGTTTAAAATTTGATAGCATCTGTCATCTGCTAACACCTATATTTGGCTCTGTTTGTCCTTATTTTTATTCATTTACTTTTATTCTAGTGGTTCTAATGTGGGAATGAAGATAAATGCCTCCGTACAATGCATACTTTCCCTGAATTAACTGCAGGAAGACAACAGTGTCATCTGATTAGTGCACCCTAAGGTGTGCAATGCAGCATCTTGAGGATGGGTAGGGTGCTCTGGGTATGAAAGTTAACTGTTTTTTTACAGACTGTCAACTCATTTTCTAGTTTTTCAATTCTACATCTCATTCCCACTTTCTACGTGGTTCAGAGTCTTTCTAGGATTCTGCTACATAGGCCATTCCATCTATAGCTGTGGATACTGCAGCTTTCTCTGCATACCTCATCATTAATCTCTCCCCCATTAACTTTCTTTACTCTAGGAATTTGTTAAAGTCTCTCTTTTTCATTGATAGCTTTCTCCTTATTTTATTTGTTATTTAAATGTATGCCTCATATAAATCTTATAATTAATATAAAATATAATATTATTTGTTCATAACATCTTTCAGAAATAGAAATAGGAGTACTTCCTCCATGAGACCAGCACTATTCTAATAACAAAACAAGACATTACAAGAAAACTACAAACCAGTATCTCTTATGAACATGAAAGCAAAAATCATCAACAAAATATTAGCAAGTTGAACATAACAATGTATAAAAAAAACTATATGACACAACAAAGTGGGATTTATTCAGGTATGCAAGATTGGTTAAACAATTGAAACTCAATTAATGTAACCTAACATATCATAAAATAAAAGTCAATCTTCTGGTCATACCAAATGACATGGAAAACATAATTAAAATCCAACAACCATTTGTAATATAAACACTCAGGAAACTCTGAATTTAGGGGAACTTCCTCACCTTGATTAAAAAAAAAAAAGCCTACAGTTAACATAACACTTAATAGTAAGAGATAGGGTGTGTCTTCCCTAAAGTCATAAATATGGCAAAGATGTATCTTGCCGCCACCCCTATTAAACAATGCAATAAGACATGAAAAACAAATAAAAGGCATACTAATTGGAAAGGAAGAAATAAAGCTGTTTTTGTAAGAAACATGAATATGCATTTTAAAGAATTAAAAACTCTATCAGAAATAATAATTTTTTAAAATCCTAGATTTCATAAATGAGTAAGTCAAATTGAGAGCATAGAAGTTCAATATGTCAGTTGTTTTCCTCTATGCCAATAATAACAAATTTGAAAATTAAAAATAATTCCATTAAGTAATAGCACTCCAAAAAATAAATTTTCCAATAGTATTTTAACCATTGATTTTCAACAAGATAAATATAAAAATTTGCAAAACTGTATTAGGAGAATTATTTCAAGAAATTGACATACAATTGTTAGGGTTGGCTAAGTGAATCAAAAATGTCATAGGACAAACCATCAAGAAGGGCAGACTGGAACTCTAAGACCTGAAGCTGCTATCCCTAGGTAAAATTACTGATTCTATAGAGAAGTCTAAACTCTGTTCTTAAGGCTTTTCAACTTACTGACTCAGCCACATCCAGATTATCTAGAAAAATCTCCCTTTACATAAAGACAACTGATTATAGATTATAATGTCTATAAAATATCTTCACAATAATTATATTAGTGTTTAAATAAATACTAAGAACCATAGTCTAGCAAAATTGACATATAAAAACACCATGATCATCCACCTATTAATGTAGCACCTATACATATATTTTTAATTCATACTTAAATTTTTTTTTTTTTTTTTGAGTTGGAGTCTCACTCTGTCACCCAGATTGGAGTGCAGTGGCTGCTCCCAGCCACTGCAGCCTC
>CAUYQG010068484.1:0-14938 GCA_963574415.1 Tarsius wallacei
CTTTCTGATTGTGACTGTTTCACTCTTCTTCATGGTCAGTCTGGCTAACTGTCCATTGATCCTGTTTATTCTTTCAAAGAACCAGCTTTCTGTTTCATTGATTTTTTTCTATAACTTCTTATTCTTTAATTATAGGTTTCTTGTATAAATTATGGCAAAAATGCATGCCTCCATTTATTGTGATGATATATATTTTCTTTTTAAGTTCATTTATTTAACTTAAAAATAGTTGACAAAATATTATACGGGGGGAGGTAAAGGGAGATGGGATTAACGGTAGTCAATATCTGTGTGGGGATGAGGAGACACCTCTTATCAACAAGGGTGCTTGAGCTAAGCATATTTGTATACTTAACCCTTAACTGTACTCCACAATATCATAATAAAAAATATTGATTATTAAAAATATATATATATATTTAAGCCTGAATTGTACCCTACATCTTTCAAATTAAAAATTAAAAAGAATAAGTATATACCAAAAAAAAGAAAAAAGTAATTAAGAAGATAATTTTATTGACAATAGGATTAAAAAAAAAAATACTTTTAAAAGGCAACATAACCAGGGAAGTAAAGTATCTGTATACCAAAAACTATAAAATATTGTTTAAAACAATTTAAGATGGTACAAATAAATGGAAAGACACCATATTCATGGATTAGAATAATCAATAATGTTGAAATGACCATATAAAATAGAGATCTTCAGATTCAATTCAATTCCTATCAAAATTTCATTGTCATTCTTCATAGAAACAGAAAAAAATTATAAAATTTTTCAGGAACCAGAAAGGATCTCAAATAGCCATAGCAATCTTTACCAAAAAGAGTAATGCTGGATGCATTGATTACTATCGCTGTGTAATATATTTTGAATTCTAGTATATTACACAGTGATAGTAATCAAAAGAACAAGGCACTAGACTAAAAACACACATCCACCAATGGAACACGATCAAGAGCCTAGGTAAGTACCCACACATCTATGGCTAATTTAATTTTTAATAAAGGTACCATAAACATCCTTTGAAAAAGGACAGTCTCTTCTATCAATGGTAGTGAGAAAACTGGGTATCTACATACAGAAAATTGAAAATGAATCCTTATCTTACCTCTTATACAAGAATCAACTAAAAATGGATTAAAGACTTAAATGTACTATAAAACTACTAAAAGAAATCATAAGGAAAGGCTTCATGACATTGGTCCAGGCAGAGATATTCTTGAATATAACTACTAAAGCATATGCAATAAAAGCAATAATAGACAAATAAGGTTTCATCAAACTTAAGACTTCTCCATACCAAAGAAAGCAAAAGAATGAGGAGACAACCCACACATTGAGAGAAAATATTTTCAAACATTACATCTGATAAGGTGCTAATATCCAAATTATATAAAGAACTTAAATCACTCAATAACAAGAAAACAAATAACTCTATCAAAAAGTAGACAAAGGACTTTATATAGACATTCCTCAAAAGAATGCATACAAATGGTCAACAAATATATGAAAAATATCCAACAATTCCAATTATCAGAGAAATGCAAGTTAAAACTACACTTGTTAGATTGGCTACTATCAAAATGATCAAAAGATAACTGGTGTTAACAAGAATGTGGAGAAAGGAACACTTATTCACTGATATTGTGATATTGTAATATTGTGATATTGTAATATTGTGGTATTGTAAATTAGTGCAGCCATTTTGGAAAGTAGCATGGAGTTCCCTAAAAAAACTAAATTATATGATTCAACAGTCCCACTACTGACTATATACTCAAATAAATTGAAATCAATGTGCCAAAGAGATGTCTGCATCCCCATGTTTATTGCAGCATTATTCATAATTTCTAAAATATGGATACAACCTAAGTGTCCATCGATGAATGAATGAATACTTAAAATGTGTGATATATGTACACAATGGGCTACTAGTCAACCTTATAACAACCCAGGAAACTGTTATTTGTAACAACATGGATGAACCTAAAAGACATTATGTTGAGTGAAATAAGCCAGGCACAGAGAGCCAAATATCATGTAATTTTGCTTATATGTGGGATCTAAAAATGTCGAACTAACAGAAGTAAAGAGTAGAATAGTAGTTAGTATGGCCTGCGGGAGGAGAGGGTTAGGGGATAGGGTGGCCTAGGAAAGGGGAGAAATTAGTCAACAAGTACGAAGCTAGTTAGGTAGGAGGAATAAGTTCTGGTGTTTTATTATACATTATGGTGACTATGGTTAATAATAATGTAATATATATATATTTCAAAATAGCTATTAAAATGATTTTAAATATTCTAACCACAAAGAAGTGATAAGTAGTTGAAGTGATGGGTATGCTAATTAGCCTGTATACATTGTAGAATAACAGTTCTCAAAACATCATATTGTACTCCATAAATATATACAAATTATTATTTGTCAATGAAGAATAAAGACATATTAGGTGGTGTTAAAATTTCCAGTTGTTTCATAAATACCATTTTAACAGTTTGTTTGAATCATTATTCAAATAAGACACACACTATAATTAGTTAATACATTTTTTAAGTCTCTTTTTAGACTTTAGGCCCTTCTCTATCTCTCTTCAGTCCCCTTACAATATATTTGTTAGAGGAATTGGATTGTAGTGCTTTCCACCAGCTGATTTTTGCTGATCACAAGCCTATGGTTGCTTTTGAAAATATGTTGTTCAACAAATAATATTTTGTTTTACATACCATTCTATCTTTCATACATTGTTCTATATTGAATCTGAAAAGGTGATTGAATTTGGGGTTGATTTGGGTGGGAGGAATACTTGTTATACATATATTTTTTTAAATGTTATCAGAAGATATATAATGTTCACTTGCTGCTTTTTATAATGGAAGCAGTAATGATCATGCTTATATGTATGAATTCATTAGGTATTACAAAATGATAATATTCTGATTCTATTATTTCTTCTTAATTTATTAGCTAGAATTCTTCTATAAAGATAAATTTTGCCTCATATACTTTTGGGTGACCTAGGAGTAGGAAAAATATAAAATGCTTAATTCTTTCCATTAAGTTTGCAGTGGTGACAAAGGTGATATTTTTCTATCAATATCATATTGCACTAGAGTTTTATATATATTTGTTGTGTTTAAAACCAATGCATAAATCAGTGTTTGTGATGCTCAAATTACCCCTCTTTTGGCCAATAAACACTTACTTGGATTGATTTTTTTATTTGATTAGACATGACCCTACCACTCTTTGATAGAGTTCTTGTTAACTGGTATAACAAGATATTCCAAAATAACCTTATGTATTTCCTGCCCCAAACTTGGACTTGGTCATTTTGAAGCAAGCTTTGTGCTTGCCGGCAAAAATGGGATTTTAAGACTACAGTCTGTGAGCTATAGTGGCTCTTTGCTACTGGTTTATAATGCTATATTTTCAAGACATTTTCAGGGAACAAAGCTAGAAATATGTGAGTAAGCGTGTATACACACACGCGTGCTCACGCACACACACACACACACAAAATCTCAATATGCTAAGATGATAGATTTAGAATATCATATAATTACCTATTGATAGATCCCAAAATACACATACACATACCCAACAGTCTCAAAAAATATAAATAAATAAATAAAATGGTGGTACCACCTAACAGTTTGAGAATAATTTGTTATAATTTCTTCCCCTAGAAGGTATATCCTACTAGGAATATACAGCCAAATGTTTGGGGTTTTAGAGTCAGTTTTAATAGTCCTACTCTAAATATGCCACCAAATAGAAAAATGGTTAGGCTAATTTTTCACATAACTTCTTAAATTTTTAAGGATCTGATTCCAAATCAAATTTATAAATCACAGCATATTTAAAGATATCTAGTTTCTAACTATCTGACCAATAGTGTTTAAATTCTTTTCCCAGGCTATACTTAACCACCCCCCACATACACTTCAATAGTTTCACTTTTCTTAGATAAAAGGTAGCATTCTATACACATTTTTATTCTCTTTATTTTTAGATGAGCTATTCCAGAAACTTCTCCAAATTCAGATATAAAGAGAATCCTCATTGCTTTTTACAACTGTCTAGTACTCTGCAGTGGAGTACTACAGTTTATTCATCTGGTCTCCTACTGATGGCTATCTACTATATGGATATTTAAAATAATTCTGTAAAGGATGCCTGGAGCATATGACTTTTTTATGCTTTTGTCTGTGTATTTTTGGTATCAATCTCTAGTTGTAGAACTACTGGGCCAAAAGGTAAGTGGATATGTAATTTTCATTAAAATTACCATCTAAATGTCTTGCAAGTACTTATTAATCTGCATTCCCACAAGACATACATGAGAATGCTTGATGTTTTCCCCACAGCTTTGACAGAGCGTATATTGTCAAACATTTCTTTTGTTGCCAATTTCACAAGTAAGAATTGTATCTTATTTCAATTTTAATTTTCATCTCTCTTATTATGAGTGTATTTGAGCATATTTTCAAATGATAATGAGTTATATGTGTTATTTTTGTATTTTCCTTTTTATGAATTTTATGTTCATGTTCTAATGAACTTCATATTAATATTCCTAGTCCATTTGTCTTCAAAGATGTTCTATTTCTTTCTCTATTTTTGTAAGTCTTTTATATATTTAATATATTGTTTTATGATACAGTTTGAAAATAATTTTTTTGATTTAACTTTTTTATGATTTAACTTGTTTTAATGAAAACTTCTATAAAAAAGAATGAAGACTTCTGCATTGTGTATTTGGCTTTACAAATGTAAATGACTAGTTAATGCTGGAGTTCCATGTTGCACATCATTACAATTTTTTTAGCTTGGCTTTTTCTTTTGTAACCATGTAAAAGTTTTTAGTTTTGTGTAACTACATTTATCTTTCATTTCACTATGGTCTCTAGATTTTTAGTAATAGTTAGAAAAGTTGTTCACAGTCCCTGATGATAAGACAACTTCTTCAAATATTCTTCTACTACTGTTTCAACTTTTCTTTTACAGTAATTATAGGTCTACAGAAAATTACAAAATTAGTAGAAAGAGGTTTCATGTGCCTTTCACACAATTTCCCCCAATGGTAATATCTTACATAATTACAGTACGATCACTAAACACTTGAAATCAACTTTAGTACAATGCACATCATACTCAGATTTAATCAGATTTATAAGCACTGAGTGCATATATGTATGTGTTTCAAAGCAATTTTATTATTATTTACTTTTTTTAATTTTAAAGATGTGGTGCAAAATTCAGGTTTAGGAATACAAGTGGTCATTGTACAGGTAAAGTTTGGGCCTCCCTTTGGTCCCTACTTCACCTGGTTTGAGATCAGGTACCCTTATTGATGTTGTGACCCCCCTTTCCCCTGGCAGTATCCTGCTACTGCCAATTCCTTTCTTATAGTACTATGGTAAATGTTCAGGGTCTGCTTATGAGTGAGAACATGTGGTACTCAGTTCTTTGTTTCTGTGATAGATTATATATAGATCACTGAGTATTGTAGACTCTAAATCCATCCAAGTTGCTGCAAAGTCCATATGTTTGTCCTTCTTTATAGCTGTGTAATATGCCAGCTTGTATATGTACCACATTTTTAAAATCCAGCACAGTTTTGATGAGCTGCATGGTTGGTTTCATGTTTTTGCTATTGTGAATAGTGCTACAATAAACATGCATTTGCAGGTATCTTTTCTGAAGAATGATTTGAGTTCCTCCGGGTATATTCCAAGTAGGGGGATTGCTGGGTCATATGGAAGGTCAGTTTCTAGTTATTTTAGAGATCACCACACTGTTATATATAGAAATTGAACTAGTTTGCATTCCCACCAGCAATGTAGAAGCATTTGTTCCCTTTTCTCTGCATCCTCGCTAGCTTCTGTTGTTGTTTGTTTTATTAATGATAGTCATTCTTACTGGGGTTAGGTGGTATCTCAATGTGGCTGTGATTTGCATTTTTCTGATAATTAGTGAGGTTGAGTACTTTTTCATGTGTCTGTTGGTTGTCCGCATATCTTCTTTTGAGAACTTTCAATTCATGTCTTTTGCCCACTTTTTAATAGGACTGTTTGGTTTTTTTCCTTTTGGCACTTTTGAGTTCCTTGTAGATCCTGGATATTAGGCCTTTGTCAGATATACAGTTGGCAAATAATTTTTTCCCATTGTGAGGGCTGTCTCCATACTCTCTTGATGGTTTCTTTTGCTTTGCAGAAGCTTTTCAGTTTATGAGGTCCTACTTGTCTATCATATTTTATCACATGGACATCTGGAGTTTTGATCAGGAATTGGTTGCCTACTCTGATTCCCATAGGGGTGTCTCCTGCATTTTCTAAGATTCTTACAGATTAAAGTTTTATGTTTAGCTCTTTGACCCATTTAGAGTTGATTTTCGTGTATGGTGACAGGTAGGGGTCCTGTTTCAATCTTCTGCATGTGGTCAATCAGCTTTCCCAGCACCATTTACTGAATAGGTTCTTTTTCTTCCCAGTGGTTGTTGGTAGAGGCTTTGTTGAAGAAGAGTTGAAATTGAGGTTTTGCTTCTGGAATCTCACTCCTGTTCCATGGGTCTATATGCCTGTTTTTGCAATACAAGTCTGTATTGCAAAAAATAATGCCTGTATTGTCTTATAGTAAAGTTTAGTAAAATTTAAAGTCTGGAAGTGTGATACCTCCTTCTTTGTTTCATTTGCTGAGTATTGTTTTGGTTATTTGTGGTCATTTATGTTTCCATAATGTTTCCAGGTCTGAGAAGAATGATGTTGGTAATTTAATTGGCATTGCATTGTATCTGTAGATTGCCCTTGGTAGGATGAACATCTTAAAAATATTGGGCCGGGCTTGGTGGCTCAGCCTATAATCCTAGCACTTTGGGAAGCCAAGGCAAGTGGATTGCCTGAGCCCGCGGGATTGAGATCCACCTGGGCAATTTGGCGAGACCTCATCTCTACAATAAATCAAAAATTAGCTGGACGTGGTAGTGCACCTACAGTTCCAGCTACTTGAAAGCTTGAGGTGGAAGGATCGTTGGAGCCCAGCAGATCGAGGACTTCCAACACTGTGTTGAGGAGGAGAGGTGAGAGTGAGTAGCCTTGTCTTGTTCTGGTTTTAAGAGGAAATGCTTCCAGTTTCTGTCCATTTAGCAATATGCTGGCTATGGGTGTATCATAGATGGCTCTTACTATTTTAAGATATGTTCCTTCTATGCCTAGGTGTTTGAGGGTTTTTATCAAGAAGGGATGCTGAATTTTAACAAAAACTTTTTCTGCATCTTATGATATAATCAGGTGGTTCTTGGTTTTACATCTGTTGATGTATTTATTTACATTTATGGTCTTATGCATTTCGAACCAGCCCTGCATCTCAGGGATGAAGCCTACTTGATTATGGTATATGATTTTTGAGATGTATTGTTGGATCTGCTTTGCTAGAATCTTGAAGAGCATTTTTGCATCTATATTCATCAGGGATATCGGCCTGTAGTTCTCTTTTATTGTTGGATCTTTACCCAGTATGGATATCAGTGTTATGTTAGCTTCATAAAATAATTTGGGGAGAATTCCATCTTTCTCAATTGCCTGGAATACTTTTAATAGGATTGGTATCAGCCCCTCCTTATATGTTCAGTAGAATTCCACTGGAAAGACATCTGGTCCAGGGCTTTTTCTTGTAGGCAGTTTTCTTATGATGGAGTCAATTTCCTGGGTTGTTATTGGTCTATTTAGTGTTTCAGTGTCTTCTTGTTTCAACCTTGGGAGGTTGTGTGATGTTAGAAAATCCTCCATTTCATTTAGGTTATCAAGATTGTTTCCATATAGGTGTTCGGTGTCAGTTTTGATTTGATCTTTTGTGTTTCTGATTGTGTTTATCTGGGTGTTTTTTCTCTTTTTCTTGGTCATTCTGGCTAGGAGTCCATCAGTCTTATTTATCCTTTCAAAAAAACAGCTTTTGTTTTTTTGATTTTTTTCTATGATATTTTTGTCTTCTATGTCCCATTTTTGGGCTTCTACTTTGGTGATCTGGATTCTTCTGCTAAAGTTAGGGTTTTGGTGGTCTTGTCTTTCTAACTCCCTTGGGTGATTTGTTATGCTCTTAACTTGTGATCTTTCCATTTTCTGGATGTGTGTTTTTAGAGATATAAATTCCCCTCTTAGAACTGTTTTCATGGCATCCCAGATATTTTGGTAAGGTGTTTCTTCATTTTCACTTGTTTCCAGGAAACTTTCAATTTCTGTTTTGATTTCTTTGTTGACCCAGGAGTGTCATGGTGTTTAGTGTACATGTCTTTGTGGGCTTGGGGGGAATTTTTTTGGTGTTGATATTTACTTTTCAATGCAAGTTTATTATCTCTGTAGATCTGTTAACCAACAATACAGTCAGGATACTGATTTGTTTAATCACCTCAAACGTCCTGCTTATCCTACCCTTTTGTAATCAACTCCATCCCCATCCTCAAAACCCTGCCCTTAACTGCTGATAACCACTAATACTTTCTTCATCTCTATACTATTGTCATTTCAAGAATGTTACATAAATGGAATTTAATATTGTGTGACTTTTAGATATTGGCTTTTTTTCACTCAACATATTGCCCTTGAGAGCCATCCAAGTTGTGGTACCAATAGTTTGTCCCTTTTATTGTTGAGTAGTAGTCCACAATGTTGAAATGCCACAGTTTAACTGTTCACTTACTCATTGCAGAACATTTGGGTTGTTGCTAATATTTGGCTATTATAAATAAAGCTGCTATGAACATTCCTATAGAGTTTTTTGTGTGTGGACATAAAGTTATCTTCTCTCTAAGGTAAATGCCTAGGAGTGTGTTTGCTGAGTTATAAATTAATTTTATATTTAGTTTCTTAAAAACTACATTAATTTTCCATTGCTGCTATAACAGCCTTAATGGCATAAATGCTACAAATTTACTGTCTTATAGTTTTTATAGTTCTACTGGTTAAAGGTCCAAAAAGGGGTTTACTGGTTAACAGCAAAGTGTGGGTAAGGCTGTGTTTCTTTCTGTACGCTCTAAGGGGGAATCCGTTTCCTTTAATTTAATTTTTTCAATTTTTGCCTCAGGGATGCTACATTCCTTGGCTTATGGCTTCATTCTTCCATCTTCAAAGACAGTAACATCAAATCTCTCCAACTTTTCTTTGGTCATCAGAGTCAGAGCATCTCTCTCTCTCTCTCTCTTTTTCTCTTTGAGACCATAGCCAGGAAATGTATGCTTTTAAGTACTCAAGGCATTATACTGAACCCACTCATATTATCCAAGATAATTGCCCCTTCTAAAGGTCCTTACCCTTAATAACATGTGTAAAGTCCCTTTTCTATGTAAAATAACATACTCACAGATTCAGAGACCAGGGTGTCAACATCTTTGAGAATCATTATTTTGGCTACACAAAAGTGTCAAACTATTTTTTAGAATGGCCATACCATTTTATATCCCCACCAGCAATGTATGATAGATCCAGTTTCTAAATGTCCTCACCAGCATTTGATATTGTTACTATTTTTTCAGTTTTTCTAATAGTGACAGAAAATTATGATTTTAATTCAAACTTCCTTAATGGCTAATAAATTTGATCATCTTTTCATGTGCTTATTTGTAATCTATATATCCTCTTCAGTGACATGTCTGTTCATGTCTTTTGCTTATTTTCTAACTAGATTATTTATTTTTCTTGTTCAATTTTGTGAGTCTTTTATATATTTTAAATATGAATCCTTTATGAGATATGCAGTTTACAAATTTTCTCTCAGTCTGCAGCTTGTCTTTTCATCTTCTTAGCGGAGTGTTCTGCAGAGTAGAGGCTTTAATTCTGATAAAGACCATTTTTATCAATATTTTCTTCTAAGATAATAATTTTGATGTCTAAGACAACTTCGCTTTGCCTTGTATCCTAAAAAAAATCCCTCTCTCTTCTACAATATTTTAAATGTATATCTTATGTTTAAATCTGTGATCCATTTTGAGTTCATTTAGGTATAAAACATGAACCTACATTGAGGGTTTTTTGTTTTGCTTTGTTTTTGTTTTTTGACTTATGGATGTCTAATCATTCCAGCATCACTTGTTGAAAAAATATCTTTTCTCTATGAATTTTCAGTACTCTTTTGTCAAAAATCAGTTAGACATTCTTCTGTAGAGCAAATAGCTGTATCTCTATTCTATTCCACTAACCTGTGTGTCTCCCTATGCCAGTACCACATTGTACTGATTTCTGTAGCTATATAGTAACTGTTAAAATCAAGTCGATTGATTTCTCTCATTTTAATCATTTTCAAAAAGAGCAATGAGTGAGTTAAAGCCAAATTAGACATTAGAATATATACTAAAACTTCTGTGCTTAACATAGTGAAGTATTAACAGATGGACAAATGAAACTTAATAGGTAAGTCTACAAGTAGATCTAATTGTACATGAGAATTTACTATATGATGCAGGAAAAATAACAAATCAATACAGAAAATATGGACATTTTAATTAGCAGTTTTGTTACAACTGGAAAAAGATAAAATTGGGTCCCTGTAAAATACATCAAGTTATAAACTGGACCCCCAAATGTAAATAAAATTATATAATTACCAGATGAAAACACAAATGAATCCTTTACAATCTGTGTTGAGAATTTTAAAAAATATGCTTCTCATATCCAGAAGCAGTAAATAGATACATTTTACTACATTTTAAAATGTTTTGTTTAGCTGGGCTCCGTGGCTCAGCCTATAATCCCAGCATTTTGGGAGGCTGAGGTGAGTGGATTGCCAGAGCCTGCGAGTTCGAGACCCACCTGGGCAACTTGGTGAGACCTCATCTCTACAATAAATCAAAAATTAGAGACTTCCGGCAAGATGGCAATGGGGCAGCATGGTCTGTGAGACCCTCTGCAAAAAAGAACACTCATAAAGACCCTAGCTCTCTCCCAAGGGCTGCAGCTCCCATCTTCTGCAGCCTGCTCTTCACAGGGAGCTCAACCACCACTGCCACCGCTGTCGCTATTCAGACATCACAGTGGTCTGGGCTGCTCCTGCAGTTGTGGATGCTGCCACTGCGCTCATTGCCTGCCTATGCCTGAGGCGACCCACGACTTCATACAGTGAAGCTCCCGCAAGCAGAATCATCTGAGATCGCCACTGCCCAGCTGCTGCTGCCACTGCCACTGCCACGCCATGCCCCTTACCTGGAGCCAGGCCTGTGGAGCTCCCCCCCATGTACAGGGAAGTTGCTGCTGCCGGTCGCGGATCCATAACCGGCTCACTCCTCTCTAGACTGCAATGGTGAGATACCACCACCTGCTAGGGATCCAAGGTAACAACATCAAAATGGAATGACAGAGGCTCTTCCCTCTTGATAAATAGACAAAGCCAGATCTCAGTAATAGACTGGGCAGGGGGCCCATCTCTGAACTGTTCTTCACAGCAGGCCAGGGGCAACTGACCCTAACTGTGAATAATTCTACCAGCCTGCAAAGACAGCTGGAAATCAGAGCTGAAAGGACATTGGACTTAAAGGAAAAGTCTCAGAGTGTGCTTGGTTGGTTCTGTATTCTACTGACTTTAATATATCCCTTTTCCCTTTTTTTCTCTTTTTTCATTTTTTCTTATTTCTCTGTAAACCCCATCTTTGTATAGAGGAATAGTACACCAATAAGGAGGTTGGCCAGCATGTACGTTAGCATCATTGTGTGTTTTAGCTTTTTATATGGTTGTTGGTTAGTTTTCAGTCGTGGTTATTGTTTTTCTTTATATTTGTTTCAGTCTTTGTGTATCTTTTCACTTGCTGGTTGGTACAGTTATCTGTTTTCACTCTCACTCCTCTCTCTCTCCATCCCCTCACCTCCCCCCACTGCCTGCTCCATTCTCTTCCCTCTGTTAACCTCATTTTGCTTTCAGGGAGTAAACCTGCAACCCCACTGCATGGAAGGACTCCAAGGCAGCGGGAAGTGGGTTTCAGACTATCCATACACCTGTTGGTGGATACCGGGATCTGCAGAGAAATTTTGAATCACAGCTCCCCCTTTAATTAAATCCCAAAATTACAAAGGACTGCCCTCAACCTACAGTCCAACTCCAGAACTGAACAAAGCAAGAGGAAATACATTAGGAAAAATAGGAGATTGAACAAACAGAAGTAAAAGCAACCTCTCCAGGTCTGAATAACAGAATTAAAGAAGACGGGGAAGTGGAGGGAAGGCAAAAGTAGGGAGGAAAAATCTGCACAAATGAAGAAAAACCAAAAGAAGAATATAGGGCTCACACAGACCCCTGGGAGGTCAGACACTGAGAAAATAGACTTCAGAACACAAACAATGAAGAGCCCCCAGAATGACTGGTCACAAGCAACAAACCCAGACATCAAGACATTAATAGAGAGAATTAAAAAAATTGAGGCGAGACAAGAGGAAATAGGAAGGAGCTGATGACAGAAATAACAGCAGTAAAAATACTGTGATGGAAATAAATAACAAACTAATAAGCATGGAAAGCAGAATTAGCCAAGCGGAAGAAAGAATCTCAGAACTGGAAGATCAAAATACAGAACCAACCCAAACCATCAAAAACATAGAAAAGAAGCTTGAAAAGACAGAACAAAACTTTCAGAAGATGAATGATTACTTCAAGAGACCCAATCTAAGAGTAATTGGCCTTCCTGAGGCAGAGAGAGAGAGTCAGAGGTCACACTGGAACAAACATTTCATGAAATCATTCAAAAAAACTTCCCTCATCTCATCAGTGATGCGAAAATTCAAACACAAGAGATTCAAAGAGGTCCTGCAAGACAAAAAATGAGAAGACCAACTCCCAGACACATAATAATTTGCCTAAACAAAGTAGCTATAAAAGAAAAAATCCTAAAGGCAGCAAGAGAAAAAGGCCAGACTATCTACCAGGGAAGACCAATTAGAATAGCAGCAGGTTTATCTACAGAAACCCTCCAGGATAGGAGATCCTGGAGCCCTATCTTCAAAGTTCTAAAAGATAAACAATTTCAACCAAGAGTAACCTACCCAGCCAAGTTAAGCTTAATTAGTGAGGGAGAATTGAAATCTTTTCTGGATATCCAATCCCTAAGAACCTACACTGCCACAAGGCCACCTCTAAAAGAAACATTTAAGAAAGTACAGAAGAAAAGGAAAAAAGAACAACAACATTCTTCACAAGAGTACAGGCAAAAGATTAAAAGTATACATGAACCAACTCCAAAACCAAAAGAAAGACAACAAACAAACAGGAACAACAACTCTGTAAGAGCCTTATGACAGGGATCAACTCTTGCATTTCAATAATTAGCCTAAATGTGAATGGACTAAATGCACCACTGAAAAGACATAGAATGGAAAAATGGATAAAATAACACCAGGCAGCAATTTATTGCCTTCAAGAGACTCACCTCACTAGAAAGGACGCTCACAGACTCAAAGTAAGAGGATGGGAAACAAACTTTCAGGCAAACAGAACAAAAAGAAAGGAGGAGTTGTGATCTTAATTTCATTCAAAATACCCTTTAAGCTATTAAAAATCAAAAAAGAAACAAAAGGCCACTACATAATTATAAAAGGTTCAATCCATCAACAAGAAATATCCATCTTAAACATATATGCACCCAACATAGGAGCACCAACTTTCATAAAGCAGCTTCTACATAAACTCAAAAAAGGTATCAACTCTAACACCATCATAGCTGGGGACTTCAATACCCCACTCACAACCCTAGACAGATCATCAGGACAAAAAATCAGCAACAAGATCTGGAACCTCAATGGGACTCTACACCAAATGAACTTAATTGGTACCTACAGAACACTCCATCCAACAATGACAGAATATACATTCTACTAATCACTGCAAGGAAGGTACTCTAAGGTCGACCACGTACTTGGTCACAAATCAAGCATAAAGAAATTTAAAAGGGTAAAAATTTGACCATGACCATCTTGGACCACAGTGGAATAAAAATAAACATTAACACCAACAAGGTCCCCTCAAACCCCACAATGACATGAACAAACAGCATGATGCTAAACAACTCCTGGGTCAACAATGAAATCAAAACAGAGATTAAAAGATACCTGGAAGAAATCAAGACCCTAAATAGACCAATAACAATCAAGGAAATTGACTACATAATAAGAAAACTACCTATAAAAAAAGCCCTGGACCAGAATTCTTTCCAGCAGAAATCTACAAGACATTTAAGGAGGAGCTCACACCAATCCTACTGAAGGTATTCCAGAAAGATGGAACCTCCCCAAATCATTTTATGAAGTTAACATCACATTGATACCCAAGCTAGGTAAAGACCCAACAAAGAAAGAGAACTACAGGCAAATATCTTTGATAAACATAGATGCTAAAATTCTCAACAAGATCCTAGCAAACCGGATTCGACAACACATCTCAAAAATCATCCATCCTGACCAAGTAGGCTTCATCCCTGGGACGCAAAGCTGGTTCAACATCCATAAAACCATAAATGTAATTAAATACATCAACAGAAGTCAAAACAAAAAACCACATGATTATATCATTAGATGCAGAAAATGCTTTTGATAAAATCCAGCACCACTTTCTGATAAAAACCCTCGAACATCTAGGCATACAGGGAACATTCCTCAAAATAGTAAAAGCCATCTATGAGAAACCCACAGCCAGCATACTCCTAAATGGACAAAAATTGGAACCATTTCCCCTGAAAACTGAAACGAGACAAGGATGCCCACTCTCGCTCCTCCTGTTCAATATAGTATTGGAAGTCCTGGCTAGAGCAATCAGAGAAAAGAAGGTAATCAGGGGTATCCAAATAGGTAAAGAGGAAGTCAAATTATCTCTCTTTGCAGATGACATGATTGTATACCTTGAAAACCCAAGAGAATCTGTCAAAAACCTCCTTTCACTGATAAAGGACTTTGGCAAAGTCTCAGGATA
>CAUYQG010068488.1:0-23080 GCA_963574415.1 Tarsius wallacei
TGTAGTTCCAGCTACTTGGAAGGCTGAGGCGGAAGGATCGCCGGAGCCCAGCAGGTCGAGGCTGCGGTGGCCGGGAGCGGCCACTGCACTCCAGTCTGGGCGACAGAGTGAGACTCCAACTCAAAAAAAAAAAAAAAACAAGCAAGCAACAAACATACACAACTCTATTCAAAAAGTCCTGTCCCCTGCTCCTGTGCTTCTGCTGTGTTGTTGTCCTTATCTTCCTGTCCCCTCCAGAACAAGGTTTTAACCTAGTGTGGGGTTATCCCCTATGAGCAACAGTAAAAACTGACTGCAAAACAATAAAATAAGAAGAAAGAAAAAACAAACAAGTGAAATGAAAATCACATCAAAAGCAAATTAAGGAAGAAAAAAAGAAGAAAAGTGGACTCTATTTGCAGGTGGCATGAGTATTTTTATAGAATGTTCCACAGAATCTATACAATAACTAGAATTAATTTAGCAAGATTGCACAAAACAAAGTGAATACTCAAAACTTAACTGTATTTTTGTATACTGACAGTAAACAATGGAAAATTAAAATTTACAAATTTTATTTGCAAAAGCACTTAAAAGTAAAAAAAAAAACAACTTAGGAATATATTTAACAAAAGATATGTGAGAGCTCCTTATTGTAAACAACAGAACAGTGCTGAAGAAAACTGGGCAACCCCTTTGGATCCCCTCCCACCGTGGGAGCGTTTGTGTTCTCTCAATAAATCCTGCTTTCTCACTAAAAAGAAAAGAAAAAATTTTTAAAAAAGAAAACTAAGGAAGAATTACATAAATGGAGAAATAAAACATGTTCACAAATTTATCAGAAGATTCCAATTTATAGTTCATTGGGAGGTCACAATTTCATTGGAAGAACCAATTGTTAAGATGTCAATTCTATCTAAGTTCATTTATGAATTCAGAGCAATTCCAGTCATAATTATACCAGGCATTTTCCCTGAAATTGAAAAGCTAATTCTAAAATTTATTTAGAAAATTTATGGATCTAGACTAGCCAAAAAAACAATTTTGAAAAAGAACAAGATGTAGAACTTGATCTATAGTCATTAAGAAAGTATAGTATTGACATAAAGATTGACATCTAAAACAATGAAACAGAACAGGGTCCAGAAATTGGACATGTACATGACAAATTGGCATTTAAGAAATGTGGCAGGCAGATTCAATGGTCCTGAAACAACTGGATATTCATATATTTAAAAATCTCGATACTTGACCAGACTCAGTGGCTCAGCCTGTAATCTCAGCACTTTGGGAGGCCGAGGCAAAAGGATTGCCTGAGCCCACGGGTTCAAGACCAGCCTGGGCAACTTGGAAAGACCTCGTCTCTACAATAAATCAAAAAATTTGCTGGGTGTGGTAGCTTGTGCCTGTAGTTCCAGCTACTTGGAAGGTTGAAGTGGAAGGATCGCCAGAGCCCAGCTGGTTGTCACTGGGGTGGCCCTGAGTGTGCCACTCACTCCAGCCTGAGCGACAGAGTGAGACTCCGACTCAAAAAACAAAAAAAAATCTCGATCCTTATCTCAAATTATACAAAAAAATTTAACTCAAAATTATCATAGACTTAAATTAAACCCTAATGTAATAAAATTCCTTGAAGAAAACAATGAAGAAATTCTATAGACCTTGGGTTTTATAAAGACTTCTTAAGCTACAAAAGCCATCGACTATAAAAGAAAATATCAGTAAGACATTGAAATTTAAATATTTTTCCCTTTGAAAGACATTGTTAAACATGTCAGAAGACAATCCATAGAGCCATGAAAAAAGTTTGCGAAGTATATAATTAGCGAAGGACTTGTATTCAGACTATATAAGGAATCTGCATCTCAATAATAAGAAAACGAACAATTCAATAAGATATAAACAATTTGAACAAACATGCTATTAATGAAGGTATATAAATGACATAAAAATATGTAAACCACATCATTCATCAGGGAAATGTAAGTTAAAACTATAATGATATGCCACTATGCACCCATTAGAATGACTGTAATTAAAAAGATGAACATCACCAAATGCTAGCAAGGATGTCAAGCAACTGGAACTCTCGTACATTGCTGACAGGAATGTAATATGGTAAATCACTTTGAAAAAACTGTTTTTGTAATTTCTTAAAAAGTTAAACATATGACCCAGACATTCCACTCCCAACTATTTACACAAAATAAATGAAAACATATGTCCCTATGAAGACTTGTACACAAATATTTATAGAAGTTTTATGCACAATAACTAAAAACTGGATACAGTCTTTAGCAGCTTTATGCACAATGAGCAAAACTTGGAAACAATTCAGATGTTCACCAATAGGTGACGAATTTTTTTAAAGTGGTACATTCACACAATGGAATATTATTCAATAAAAATTACTCATATACACAACAAAAATGAATTAATGCCAAAATTTTTGTGTGGAGCGTTAGAAGCCAGCAATAAGAATGTGATTGCATTTGTGGAAAATTCTATACAATGAAAGAAAGCTGTGAGAAAAAAGCAGATAAGAATTGACTGGAGCCAAGAGTAGAAAGAGGGGTGAAAAGAAAAGGAGCAAGAAGAAATTTTGGAGGGTGATGGAAGTATCCTCTATCTTGATTGTAGCAGTTGTTTCATAGATCTACACACTGAGTTACGCACTTTCAATAAATGCAGTGTATTGTACACAGATGATACCTAAATAAAGTTGACTTTAAAACAAAGAATGAGTAGCCCAATGCTCTGTCTTTACAAGTAATCTCTAAATGTGGACTCAAATTTTCTTTCTAAGTAACACCAGTCTCCTCACCAGCCTCCTATAATAAGAAACCCACACATGTCTACTTTCCTTTCTTTCCTCTCAGGCATGCCCCAACATTTCACTACACTTGATATTCCACTTACAAAATTAAGAAAAGCATAAAGTCCTTTTTCACTAATGCAAGTTATCCAGGTATTTCGACAACTACAACATGTGTGTATGGTGTATATGTGTCCTTTTCCCCAAATCAACCCCTTATGTGGAGGGCTATTTTAGGAAGTAAGTGGTGTAGTTATGTGTGATAGCTAAATGATCAGAAAGCCAAGAATTGTAGGATTGTTCACTTGCAGTCACACATGAATCATGCCACTTTGCGAAGGACTATTGAGGAGGGAGGGGACACATTGTAGATCATTTGAATCAATGCTGATCTACACAGCTCCACAGGTATCCTGCCCACTCTCATATCCATGACACCTGCTACGTGGAGATCCAGCTAAACAAGCTCATTTTCTTCAATCTAGTGAGTAGTATTTTCTTCTGCTGGAGAATCCTTAAAGCTGCAGCCAACCTATTCTATAATTTGCCATGACCCAAAGCCAATCACAATAATTCCTCCTGATCCAAAATATATATATACCCAGCATCCAGAAAATTTTTATTATACTGTCATTCACATACCTAGCCCTATTATTTAGACCAGCTGATGACTGATATTTGTATAAGATCTGAGTTCTGCTACTCTTAAGTGTCAACTGTATTTGTTGACTCTGAAAAGGGTCACGGCCGTTGAAGTGGGAATCTTATAAATCTCTATCTCCAGTAGAAGTCCAGCTGGTAGTGTTTCTGAACTAAAGCATTGGTATCTTGAAATGGTATTGAATATAATCATAAGGTGTTTAATTCCTGCCAGTTGCCCTCTGGTCAAAAAGTATAATTAAAGTGTCTGCAGATGGTATTGGCAAGGTTTCTAGAAGCAGTAGATACTAGCAGCTGACTGCACAGCTATATGAAATTTAAAATTGTTTTGATATGTACCATATGCACAAATATGAATCCATCAGGGAACATGGTGAGCTTTTTGCATTACATGGGCAGGAGATGCTCTGGGGAATGAATAAGGGATGTTCAGAGAAATACCTTGGAAAGGACCAGAGAAACACAAATCAAAATCTTAACCCAGGAGTCTTGGTGACTTGGTAGAAGATACTTTGATTAATAAAACAGATATAAGCTTTACAACTCAAAGAAGACTGTTCAGGGAGAAAGAGTAAAGATGGCAATAGCTCTTTTCTAGATTCCTTAGAAGGTATTAGGTGTCCTGCTTTAAACTAAATTCATCTTTTTATGATAGGCCAAAGTTTCAATTATAATAGCAAGTCTAGTACTATAGTTTTCATTTTATGAATGTTGTAGATTTTCATAACATTGTAGGAGCAAAAAGAATGATCCTTATAACCATCACAAAATCGGTGATAAGTTAGACTAGCAGAGAAATGAAAGATCAGTGAATCTCTGAAAAAACAAATATTTGAAAGAACTCATGGGGTGTGATCAGCAATTGAGACATATTGGGCTAAATGACCTTGCAAAGTAAAATAACTTTGGGTCCCTTGGGATGTTTGTGAAGGAACCTTGTTTACCAGCTGTTTTAACTAAAAGTTCACCAAAAACAAAACAAAACAAAAAACACCTTTCATAGATGTGACCTGTGCTATTTAAGACTGTATGTGTCTTTAGGGGACCAATTCTGGAATGAAAACTGAAATCTTTTCATCGGTTTTCTGAATATTGGGACAATCTAGTGTTTAGTTTTAATCCATATGTTCTTCTTGGGCCAGGCTTCTTCCTGGTATCATGGGCCATTACGGAACCTCTCCTTTTATTTGTGTAATCCAATGTGACCCTTTAATGAACCAAGGTACCAACCTAGTTTTCACACACTTTCAATGAAATATCTTCCAGTTCAGAGAAAATGTCCTCCAGAGAGAAACTAGTGGAGGATTTATCTTGTCTGAGTCAGCCTTCCACTTATGCCATGTATGGGCAGGCCTGTCCTATATTTACCTGCCCTGCAATTCTAGGCAATGCTAAGGTTTTGGAGTAAGCATTGACTGTGCCCTGTCCCACTCTGAGTTCAGAAACAAATCGAATATAAACAGAAGGGTCAAGACAGAAACACCAGGAGTGTCACAGAATGATTTTCCAAGCTAGAGAATGGTCATTAGAAGTTTTCCTTTGGCTCAGGTTAGATTTCAAAAGATATTTCTCTAAGTAAAAGCTAATATTAAATTAGAGTTCTGAGAGTGAGCTCAATTTTTTAAATACTGTAATTCAAAGTTATCTCTTTAGGATAGCAAAGTTGAAAGTTATGCCCTAGACTAATATCTTTGACTTACACAATTTGAAAAAATCAACATCACACTTTTTAATACTCCCTGTAATGGTAAGTTCTATTAAAAAACATTTTTCTCACAGGTTCTTTGCATATCACTAAATGTGCAAAAATGTAGACACTTTTTAAAAGTGTGCCAAATGTTCTCAAGGCTCGGACCTCACTGATATCTTACATAATAAGTAGGTGAGACACTATAAAGTCGACCTGGCATTTATGAGTCACTCTAAAACAATGAATGCTTTAGAATTTTTTCCTGTCTTTTTCTTGAACATTGGTACCTGGCTCTCTTTTACAGTGACACTTTCTATCTTGTATCCTGATTCACAATTCTATTTCATTCCTGTATTGATGATTATTGAACATATAATTTTGAATAAGTGAATTTTCTACCATTAACTAGCAAATTAAACACTTACTATGTCTAGCTTATTGGGAAACAGAAAGATAAAAATCCACAAACCTAGAAAAAGAAACTTTGGGCAGTTTTTTTACTGGACTAATTTTTCATCTTTAGACTCTTTCTTCTTTTTGGAGACAAAGGGACTTCATTGCTTAATTATTATTTTTTTTCAGAGTATTCTCAGAGCTTCCTCTAAAGTCCAAGTGACCACTACAAACTCTTACGCATATCTCAAAGCCTTTTTGAGGAGTTAGCATACAGTTCAAGATTCAGAGACTGCTATTGTGTGCTACAATTCAAATTTCGTTTGTTTTGGTTAGGAAAGTTCCAAAGCTAGTTGCTCCTCAGTACAAAAATCCATAAAATCCATACTCTTCCCCTTCTGTACCCTCAGAAAGTGATGACGCAGTGTAGAATTAGAGGATCTATAACAACTGGGATGTTGGATCAGATACTGCTTAACTACTAAGTACCCGGGGTTTTGTTTTTTCACTGTTCTATCATATCACCCAAAGAAGGAAGAGAACTTTGACCACTCTTCCTGAGAATAGTCAATGATTGATTTGCTATGCTTGGAATGTGTAATGGAGTGAATTCCAGAGAATGTGTCTATCCTTGTTGGTGGACAGGAGAAAATGTACAAATCATTCTCAAGAATATAACCACTGATTGGAAATCTCACTCACGATCATGAGGGCTGTTTTGGGTGTAAAGCCTGCTCTGAAATTCAACCCTAAGCAGAAATTCTGTTTTAATAGACAGGCAAAGATACAGCCTAAGAAAAACCTCCCTTATCAAGTATGTATTTGTAAAAACTCCACATATCTTCCTTTGCAGACGTAGTCTTTGGCAATAATTTTCATTCTGTCTCTGATGTTCATTAGATTTTATGACCTTGGGTGAATCAACAGCCTATAAAATAACTCAAAATGTTGCTTCCAAGATTAAATAAATTCAAAGATGTCAGACATTTAGCATTGTGTCTGGCATACCAAAGCTATTTGCTAAATACTAAGTTTTCTCTTTTCTCTCTATATAGCATTTTAAATGTGTTTTGTATACTGCTTGGAATTTTATATAAGCTTCTGGAAAACACACCTGAATGTTTGTACTTAAGAAGCACCATGAAAAATTCACCCCAGTTATACACCCCACTTACATGGTGAACAAAAGCACATAATGTTGTTTTTGGAACTCTTTTGTAGGTCTTAAGGCTAGTTAAGTATTCCTCTCACTACAACATATTATTCTTCTTTTGATCAATGCTATTGTAGGTTAAAACAAGTGCACAGAGCACTTTAAGAATCTTGAGCAGTGCTTGGTATAAAGAAATTATCATTTATATTACTTTCTTCTGATAATGTACTTAAGAGTGAACCTACACTTGGATGGATTCAACTGAGAAGACGCCCTCCCCCACCCCCCACGTGATAAGGATTCTGCCAGCTAGTGTAAGATTTTTGTGCATATATTCAGTGGGATCTTGTGCCATATTTGTGCATGCAAAACTGAGGTAATGAAACAAGGAAAAGGGATTCTTCAATATTTTTTTCTGAGCAGAAAGGGACGTTATTGAATACTTTTAAAGCTCTAATCCTTCTGGCTAAATAATAACATAGCTAAAGGGCTATGTTGGAACCAACATAGATGTCTCTTTGTTTTCAAGTGAGAGTTTAATGCATAAAGAAAGCCCTTCAAAGAAAGTGTCCTAAAAACTGTGGAGTATCCCCCACTCCTTCATACTGGTATACCAGCCAAGAATCCATGTATTGGTGCCATTTGAAAAGAAAATATTATCCTGGATATGATAGTTAGGGATGAGAGCCAGTTGCCTTCATGACTAATTTTCAACCACCTCCTTCACTACCTACAGAATCTGCCTCCGACCAGAAAGAGTGAAAACATCTGACACTCATTGCAGCCTCCCTTTGGGTTAGGGCATGGCCATGGCCCAATACTGGTCAACGATTTCTCAGAGTGAATCTTCTGGGATGGAAATCTCTAGGAAATATTTTTCCTCCAGTCAAAAAGACTGTCATACAAAACTGTTCTTCCTTCTTTTTTGAACATATTTATGTAAAGGCACGATATATGGAGATACGCCAGCCATTTTGGAACCATAAGAGGTCAAACCTGAAGGTGAAAGCCAACACACTGAGGATATCGCAGCAGAAAGGTGATGGAAACGCCTTGATAACATTGTCTTAGATCGAGATCTCCTGTTAGGTAAGCCCATAAGTTTCCTTATGGTTTGAGCTATTTTAATTGAAATGTACAGTACTTTACTTAAGGTCTAACACATTCCAAATGATAAGTAGTTTTTGCCAGCAGGTGGAAAAGTGTTCCCAAGGCCAGTAAAGTTTGAGAAAAGAGTGAATAAGAAACTTCCATGTGATGTGACTAAAAAACTATTAAAACAGATGCCCCTATGTAGCTCTTGACATTCTTTATCTGAAATTCCCACAAGGAGAGGCTCAATCATATTCATTCATTCCACAGACAAACTTTGACTTTGTATTACATGTAGGACTGTCAGATAAATATTTGGGACACAGTCACACTAAAATTTTATTCATTGTTTATCTGAAACCCAAATTGAACTGTGTAGTTATTTGCTAAGTCTGGCAAACTTAACTAAGTGCCATGCCCTCCTGTAGGCTCTTCCTTACAAGGAACTCATCTCTTTCAAAACTTCTAGGCGATTCTAATGTGTAGAGTCGTTGTAAATCCACTGCCTTTGAAATTCTCTGGTTCAATTCCACATTCTACAGTTCAGAAAACCAAAGCCTGAAGAGGTCATGTGATTTGCCCAAAGGCACACAGCTGCTCAAAGGCTAAGGTGGCACTCATTCCTACGTTCAGGATTCTTTCCGGGGCATTATTTTCAGTTGCCTCTTCACTCCTGCTCCTAAAATTTCTTTAAGGATGAAATGAGAGGCTCGTATTGCTTGACTTGGGAGAGAAAGGGAGGCTTATAATATAAGTGGTCCAATTTTCTTTGATGAAGGAATTAGTCACATTTTAGTCACCTAAGATTCTTATGAGAGAAGAGTATTTTGAAAAAGAAAGACAAAATGATGGAGCAGGAAAATCTTGTTCAAATCCATAGAAATACTTTCTTGAAAAGAAAATTTTCTAAATATTCTTTTAAATAGTTGATATGTGTGTGACGAATACATATAAATGTCATATATATGATAAATAGCTTATTACATATTGTTCATATAGATAATACATAGTTTGAAGCAACATCATGACTTGCTATAATTTATAATTATCAATGAGGAAGGTTACTTTTCATTATTTCTCCTCAGGTACTTTTTGCTAATGTTTTGATCAAGACTGACAAATCCTTAGCCTCTCTAAACAATGAGCTCTGTTTGAAATTTAAAAGCAGTAATTGTGGTGACAGCCAGTGAAGAAGTCATCATTCCTCCTAAAACTAGGCATCACAGATTTTAAAACTTTTAGGATAGTTTTCGGGATTGGAATGCTATCACATTCCAAATTAAAAATCACCAGAGCAGAAGACTCAGGAACTCTTCTTTGTTACCTGTCCAAATGCTCATTTTGCAGTGTTAGTCAAATCCTATGATTCTGTCACTAAAGAAGATAGACACTGGATTAAGGATTAAGTCAATTCTCCATAGGAGATCTTAATCTAGCATAGGTTCCTGGACAGTCTTCCTTTTTTATGTTTCCTATATCCTAAATCCAATTAGCATAAATGCAAATACTAAAGCAAATTTCACTTTAATAAAAATAATCCCCAAAGAGATTCCTAGAGCATTAGACTTTATTTGAAAAAATTGCATGCAATTTCAGAATCAATAGATTAAGTTCAGATAATCTTCGAAATTCCTTGTAATGGAATGTAATTCAAATTCTCAGTTCTTTAGATCTAGGGCTTCTCAACCTGTGCATCCAATTATGATGTTCTCAGCCATTTAAAGGCCCATCAAGGTGACAATCCAAGTTGCTGCATTCTTTATCATGTCCAATTTGGGAGAGAAGCATACCTCACCATATCACAAACAAAAACTGTCCATCTCAAGCTACCTTTACCATAGTTTTTGTGAAAACCAAAAGGAGGACCTGTTTTTTAAAAAAAGATTAATAACTGCAGCTTCTACCTCTCCAGTTACACAGCTTTCTTATTCTCTGCATTGTGGCTATGTCCAAAACACGAATCTGTTCTCAAAAGACAAGATTTATTACCTCTGAAAAGAGTCAACATTTATTTGGCTGTCTGTCATCCTGTATGCTTGTTGATTTTTTTTAAAAATAAATCATATTACATTATAGCCTCATCTTGTGTTGATTAGAATATTATCCCATTATAAGTATTTTTGCATTTAAAATGGTAAAAGTACACTCTCGGACTTCTACCTACTAGATGATAGATTCTGCCTTACCTGTCTGGGTGTGTTGTATTGAATTGAGGTCATAGTTACGCAAATAACATTCCAAGCATTTTTCTCCCACTGAATTAAAGGGGGCAGTTCAAGCTTCTCTCTCTGTCATTGGTCAGAAATTCTGACACAGGACCCTAAAAAGCTCTCCAGTTCTAGGATGGTGCAATTGCTCTGCACATGACCTGTGTGAAGGCGTGAATTATTCCCTCCTACCTTCTCTGCATGCCTGCCCCTTAGTCAGCATGACTCAACACTTATAAATGAGGCAACCTGACTGAGAACTTTCTACTTGAACTTTGATTGATTTCAGAAGAATGGCATGGCTTAAAATGTTGACTATTTACTAATTAACTGAGAAGGTAGAATTCCCCAAACTGTGAAGTCAAGTTTGCAGCTATAATTTTAACTCAGGAATGTGTTGTTAATTCTCTTAGGTTTCCTGACATCGATGAGCTTTTGATTCTTAATAATGGGATTCTTATACATTATGTTTGGGGGATAGTTTTTCTTCTTATTTTTTCCCACGACTCTCTGGTCTTTGGAAAATGATCCCTACCTTATTAGGCATGTCCATTTATAAAAATCATAAAATAATTGATAATGAAAGCCCTATTTTTTGTAACTGTAAAGAGATTCCTTTGAACCCTAGTAGGCAACCGTCTCCAGCTTGTGGTAATAAGAATAAAGTATGAGCTGAGGACAAGATGGGAGCCACGCTTAAAGATGAAAGTACAGATGTGTGTTGGAGACAGCATTTCCACCCATGACTCCAAATGACACCCATAGATATTTTTTCTGAACAGTGTGAACTGACAACTTTCTTTCTCAAGAGGTTAATAAGAGGGAAAAGTGTCTCATTCTTTAATGCATTCTAAGAGTGAGTAAAAGTATTGGGAAGAGGTGAGGATATGTAGAGGGATAAATGAGGTTATTAGAAAGAGAGTGAAATAAAACAGAAAAGCCAGTGTTCGGTGTCCTCATCAAAAGTCCTGGCTCTAAGTTGAGTTAGTTCCTGTCATAAGAGCTAATAATCATTATATTAGTTATTATTACTATCTAAATTCTATCCACTTTTAATTGTTCGGTTGCCAACAGCAATCCCAAGAAGTTGACAGAGTAAGTAACCCTCTCTGAGTTAAACCTAAAATTATATCATCATTGGTCATCCTACTCAGCCTTTTTTTTTTCAAAGCCGTGTTTAATTCTGTCATTGATATATTTATCTAAGCTCTTTCGGAATCCATTTATCTCATAAGAAGTTTAGGTAATTCAGCTGAGTACAAAAATATGTTTAGTAGTCTTGATAAAATGTCTCACTGACTTCTGTTATTCTGAGACAATATCCTGTCCATTTGCTGTAGCTTAAGGATTGTCCTTGCTTTCAAATGAGAGCTAAACAACATCGTCCCTAGGTATCTTTGTGCTATTGCTACCTTTAGTTTATATTCAAGCAAATGGAAACAGACAGCTTTCTCAAAGACAGTGCTACTATCACTAACATTCATTTACTAATATCTTTCTTTAATTAGTATTTAACTGGTAAATAAATGCCTGGTTAAAACAATTCTGATAGGCTCATAATGCCATCTAGTGGTCAGTCTTCAAAATATCCTCCCACGGGCCATTTTCTTTTTAACTGTTAAAATCGTCTTTATTCTTAAGGACATAGCTAGAGCTACTAACCTGGAATTATTGGTTAGGATTACTGAACCCTCAGACAAATCTATGGTAGCATTTATAACATTAATCCAGTCTTAGGAAAAATAAAAGTTCAGTTACTATCTTGTGTGCCTTGTGCTCTCTATCTTTCCAATTAATGGAGTTAATAGAATTGGAATAAAAGATAGTTACTCAAAGTTGTAATTCAATGCACTCAGTTTCATCCTCATTAATAGTACACTAGGAATCTCATGCTTACCATATGGGGGATACAAGTATAATCACTAAGTACTCTTGAAAATTATAAGCAACAAATGGTGTTTATATAACTTTGTTTTACTATATGAGAATTTTACAATGTTATGTAATGCTAAACGGCTACTTTGTGAAGAGAGTAAAAGGTACTCATATAAAACATGAGGAAATAAAGGTTATTGAAAACTAGGTAACTTGATCAGAATCAGATAACTACAAAAAGCTCAGACTCAGTTAATGGTTTTCAAAACCTAAGCTCATTGACTCTTTCAATTAGCCAGTAGTATATTGAAAGAGTGACACTTAGTGACAAAGAAGAGCTTCTCTTAGAAATACAGAGAGTTAAATATACGCTTACCTTTTAATGTGATTCACTGCTTTCGCAGACATGAAAGGAAATAATGCATGGTAATCTCAACAGACAGTTAAAAGCATTTAATAAAATTCAATTCCCATTTTTCATAATAATAAAAGTTTGAGTAGGTAGTAAAAGGATACAACGATAATATGATAAAGATTATTTACAAGAATTCTACATAAATCTTCACATGTAATGGTGAAACATCATAAGTATTTCCAATTACATTCAGTAATAAGATTAGTATTTCTGCTATTATCACTATGAATTCAACAATGTACTTGAAACCTGATTCAATGCAATAAGACAAGATTTAATAGGTATAGATAATTTGTTTACCAAAGAAATCTGAAAAAAATAATTTTTTTAAACTCAGAGCTTATAAGATAATTTTTAAATAGTGCCAAAGATAAATATATGAAAAGTTATAGCTTTCCTATACAATTAGAATATGCAATTTTAAAATTCCAGTAGGAAAAGCAAAACACTGAAAACACAAAAAGAAAAATTTTTAAAAATCAAACAAGCTGAAAACACTTAGAAATAAACCAAATGTGAGTAGACCTATTTGGAGGGAAATTTAACCAGACATGCAATATTGAGGACTTGAATCATATGGTTTTCTATTAATTAAATAAAAAAAAGAAAGAAAACAAAATAAAGAAAAAGGTCTATTTGCTTCAGAAAACAAAATGAGATCTCTGTAAACTCCACATGCCCAGAATCCTTGTGTCAATGATTACTTGTAGGTGGGTTGTTTTGTAAGGGTTTTTCTTCTATATATGTATGTGTTCTTTCTCTCTCAAGACAGAGAACATGTATACTGACTGAGATTATCATATCATTTAACATCTGCCCAAATTGAACACATTATAACTGTTAAGGCCTTACTGACTTAGTGAGTTAGTTAAACCCCAAGGCAATAACATAGAATTTTGACCCTTTGAAATGAAGTTTTGCCTTAATAAATATTTTCATCCTGGTTCTTATTCCTTTGGAGTCTCTGGCTTTCTATGCAGGCTTAGGAAATATCCAGGTTCCCAGGACTTTGCTTTCTTTGGCTACTAGAGGTTGATAACCTCAATAACTTATATTTAAAAATCATGATGCAACATGCCTTTCACAAATGGCAGGGCTCACAATCAAAATTATATCCAAGAGGAATGCTTGAATAAAATTCTCTGTCCCTTGGGAAGAACAATGAGTACCCATGTAAATTCACTCACATGGTTGTTTATGGAAAACATAAACCAAACCAAGTGGATACTATGTAATTGATTTAGTAGTTAATGTTTCCTTTCATATTAATTTACTACATTAACTATGATTATTATAAAAAGTTTCCAGGCAATGCCACTGAGAAAAAACAGAAACCATCATATGACAAGACATTGTTATGTATCCCTCCAGATATTTTTTATGTATAATTTTATGAAAAGGAGGTGATACTATATACAATTTATATTCTCTTTTCACTGCTTTTGCCACCTCGTATACAGTGAAGATCTTTCAAACATTATTATTGTTTTGGGTTTCTTTTTTGAGTCAGTATCTCACTCTGTTGTCCAGGCTGGAGCATGGTGGCATGATTATGGCTCACCACAGCCTCAACCTCCTGGGCTCAGGCTATCTTTCTACCTCATCCTCCTAAGTATCTGGAACTACAGACATGCACCACCACACATGGATAATTTATTATTATTATTATTTTTGTAGAGACGAGGTCTGGCTATATTGCCCAAGCTGGTCTTGAACTCTTGGGCTCAAGAAATCTTCCCACCTCAGCCTCCCAAAGTGCTCGAATTGCAGGTGTCAGTCACTGTGCCCCGTCAAACATTATAAAAACTGCAGTGTACCCTATTACCCCTCTAAGGCAAATCTTCCCTTTCTAGTAAGCATTCAATTATTTCTAGTTTATTATTATTATACAAGGTAATCCATTGAACATCCTTGTGCACTAGTCTGTTCACACTTGTTAATATATGTGCTTAAGATAGATACTTTAATATTGGAATTACTGAGTAATGGGACACACATTTTTAAAGCTATTGCCTAAAAAGTTTATACCACTTTACACTGCCAACAACACTGGGTGAGAATAATTTTGTTACTTTTGAAGTTATTCTATAGAGAAGCTATGGATGCTTCTGTATACTGTCTCCACAAGACCTTTTCTGCTGGGACTCTGGCAGCGATGTCAGTATAATCTAGTGAGTATAGATTTGAAAGAAAAATTTAAACATGCATTTGCTGCTGACATTATTATCTACAAAGAAAAGCCCAAAAAATCTACCATAAAAAAACTAGAAACTAATAATTGAGTTTAGCAACTACCCAAGATAAAAGGTTGCTAAGCAAAATAAGTCACATTTCTATATACTAACAATGAAATATTAGAAATTTAAATTTTTTACAGTAATGTTCATAATCAATAACATACAAAGGAAACATTCAAGAATAACTCTAATAAAATATCTATAAGACTTGCATACTGAACACCACAAAATATGGATAAGAATATTAACATAATCTAGACAAATGAAAATATATTCACAGGATCAGAAGACTCATTGTTTCTATACTGCCAATTCTCCCCCAAGCTGATCTATAGATTCAGTATAATCTGAACAAAAATTTTAACAGATTTTTTTTGTAATAATGAAAAATTAAATTTGATGATTCTAAATTTTATATAAAAGAGCTAAATAGCCAAAATGATTTTGAGAAAGATCAAAACTTCAGGGCTCATGCTACTTGAGTTCAAGTCTTACTATAAAGCTACAGTAATCAAGATTATGTGATATCGGTATAAGGATACACATAAGGACCAATAGAACAGAATAATGTGTCCAGAATTAGACTCACACATGTAAGGTCAATTGAATTTTAACAAAGAAACCAAGATATTTTGATGGAGAAAGCATAGCCATTTCAGCAAATGGTGTTGAAACAATTGGTTATCCACATGGACAAAAACAGATTTCAACCACACATACACAAAAATGAACTCTCAATGAATCACGTATCTCAATGAAAAATTAAAAACCACAAAACTTATACAGAAAAGCCTAGGCTAAAACCTTTGTGAGCCGGGCTCGGTGGCTCAGCCTGTAATCCCGCGCCTTTGGGAGGCTGAGGTGAGTGGATTGCCTGAGCCCGCGGGTTCGAGATCCATCTGGGCAAGCAAGACCTCATCTCTACAGTAAATCAAAAAATCATCCGGGCATGGTAGTGCGTGCCTGTAATTCCAGCTACTCGGAAGGCTGAGACGGAAGGATCTCCGGAGCCCAGCAGGTCGAGGCTGCGGTGGCCGGGAGCGGCCACTGCACTCCAGTCTGGGTGACAGAGTGAGACTCCAACTCAAAAAAAATAAATAAATAAAACCTTTGTGACCTTAGGCTAGGTGAAAAATTTTTAGGATAGAAAATCATGAATCACAAAGAAAAAAAAAATGGGTAAATTAGCCTTCAAAATGCAGAAGCTCTGATCTTCAAAAGATCTTGACAAATAAAAAGACCAACTACACTGGAAAAAATATTTTTTAAAACAGATATATAATAAAAGACTTTCAACCAGAATATATAAAGAATTTTTTTATTCAATAACAAACAAATATTCCAATAAAACAATAAGCCAAGTATTACTAAAATCAATATCAATAGCAAATAAGCACATGAAAAATGTCCACCCTCATTAGTCCTTAGGGAAATGTGAATTTAAATCCACAATGAAATATAATTATATTTTTAATGCTTAAAATTATAAAAGAAGAAAAATCACAGTACCAAGTATTGGCTAGGACACTGAGCAACTGGCACTCGTATACATTGCTGATAAACATGAGTTTCCCATACAACTTAGAATGCCCACTCTTAAGTACTTAGCCAAGAGAAATAAAATTTTACATCCACATAAAGATCTGTACCTCAAAACTAGGGACAACCTAAATGTCTATCATTTGGTGAATGGTATATCAGCACAATAAAATTATATTCAACAATAAAAAGGAGGACAATCGATATATACACCAACATTGATATATCTTAATAATAGCATCATAAGTGAAAGAAGTCAGACCCATAAGGCCACATCCTGTACAATTCCATTGGATGATGTTCTGGAAATGACAAAACTATAGGCACAGAATTCAAATTCATTATTGCCAGGAACTGAAGGTAGAGAGTGAAGGAATTGGCTACCAAGGGACAGTTCAAGAGAACTTTTGAGCTGATTAAAATATTATTTGTGAAGAAAGGGATTGACAGCAGGGGGAAACTGCCAGGGGAGGGAGGGGGGCACACCTCATCACCAAGGATACCTGCATAATGAACATTTGTACACCACATCTTTAAAATAAAAATTTTTTTTAAAAAGAAAATATTATTTGTGTGTTGATTATAGTGGTGCTTATACGTGCTTAAAAGAGTGAATTTTACTATAGGTACATTATGTTTTGATAAACATGATGTTTTTTTAAAAAGCAAACCTCTACACTGAAAAATACAACACAGAATTAAAACCTATAAATACAAGGGGTGCCCAAAAAACTGTATACACATTTTAAGTACTTCGTTTGCTCAAAAGATGGTGTTAATCAAATGAATGCAAGAATCACCATGTGACAGGCAGGACAAAGAAAATGGTAGAAGCCCAGTTGAGCAAACATTGTATTACACATTGTTACCGTAATTTAATTAAACTTCAAAAAGTAATACATAGACAACATCTCTTAAAATGTGTATACAATTTTTGGCACCTCTGTTTATTCCCTTTTTTTTAGGTATTCAATTCTCATTCTTTATTCAAGCATTTATTACTTATTTTCTCTTAACCCCATGTGATATGAGCATAGTTCTCTTAAGCATTCTTATGTTTATAGCACAATAAAATATTTAAGCAGCATTTTAGCAATTAAGTTAAATTGCAAATACATCTAAATGGTCAAACTCAGAGAACTGGAAGACAAGAAAAATAGTGAAGTAAATCTGTGCATTCATTGTGTGAACTAAGAGTTCTTGAAAACTGAAGATGAAGGCTTGTAAATATGGTGTGCTGACAAGTGTTTAACAACCAACTCTCCAAGACTGAGGAAACAAATTCTGACTTGTGATGTTCATATATTCCCCCGGTGTAAATATTCCCTCCTAGGCTGATTCAGGCTACCTACATGATGTCATTGAATGAAGAGTTAGGAAGAGACACTGGGAAAATGTGGTCATGACTTGCTCTTGAAAACCAACAGGAGCTATCTCCAGCACATCTCAACCCTTCCTCACCTTCTTAAAATCTGATCCAACCAGATAGAAATATGTTTCTTCAAACAAGAGTTTTACTCTTAATATGTAATTATTGCATGTCCTTGTACATATGTATTTATACGTGTGTGTCTTTCTGTTTATTGATAGCAATGGATGTTTCTTAAAACATTTCTTAAAACACATAGCACCATAATACCTTGCAAAGTAAATTTATGACCAGATACCCTATATTCCTCTAGGTGCTAATTTTGCCATATAAATCCTGATAAAAATGTTTATGGCAAGGATATCCAGATCTAGAAGGGTGAATTCCTTAGAAAATATGTATTAGTCTCAACATGTAGTAATCCATTGGATTAAAGGAGAACAGAAGAGGAACTCATCAATGCTCATCATAGGTGAAATGTTCATGGACTGAAAGGCGACGCAAAGGAAAAGATGATTGTACCATCCTCTGGTCTCCATGTACATTATTTGATCATATAATTAAAAGACATTTCAGAACGATCTGTGTCTCCCCCTTCCCTTCCCCCCATGATCTACTCGAAAGCTTAGCAGTAGATCTAAGTGGATTCACATTATTTTCTACTAAAATTGATTCTTAATTTTAAATACAAAAAGCAAAATAAATACAAGAGTGAAATTATGTTGTTGTATAATTGTATAAAATGTGAGACCAAGTCATCTTTGTGTTTTCTACTAGCCATGTCAAATGACACTCTAGAGATTGGTAGTGGAAGAAGAAGGACTAATACACTCCCACCTCTCTGCTGATAGAGGTTCTTTCTGCAGAAAATGTTGGAAAGTACACACATTATTTTACTACAGGTATCCATTCTGTATTTAAGGAATATGCCAGTGCAGATACCCAGAGGAACAGTGGGTCTCTCTAAGTGTTTTCTTCCTTTGATGTTCCTGTTAGGGCTTTTGTTCCATTTGATTTTCTGTAGTTGGAGGCTTTAGGTGATTTCTGGAGGTTTTTTTGCCTGGAGTCATTTTTGTAGAAATAAAGATGTCCTGTAGAAGATCTGCTCTTCCTTTGCACTTTTTAATATTTCCCAGCACCACTCCTGTTTTAGGACAAGAGAGCAACAATTCAAAGAAAGCAACTGTCTTGTTCAAGGTCATAGATCCATGTCACAAAGTAGCATAGTTGTGACAACAAGGCAGAACTCAATAATTAAAGGGAAGAAGTTTGCCACTACACCATCACTGGGGTGGGAGCCCAAGTCCTAGTCTCAGGTGGATGAGTGAGTGATTGGGGCATGTATTTTCACATGTTCAAGCCTCGGTTTCCTCATATATGAAGTGGAAAGAACATGAACTGCGTTACTTTTACCAAACTGAGGCAACATTTCAATGACCTCCACTGGGCAAAAAGGAAAGACGGGATTCTAGATGCCTTACCCTTAATTCAACCAGAGTAGTTCTATTTTTAACTCTTATATGTATTGAGGACATGGGGAGATTTTTATTAAAAGAAGAACGGCATACACATAAACTCTCATGTCTATGTATAATGTATGTTATATATGTATACTGGACCTTTACATTTCAAATTAAAACAGGCATTTCTTCCTCTGCTTAGAATATTTTCATCAAATATGTAGATTATTTGGAAATTTCTTCTCCTTCATTAATGGCATTTTATATGCCAGTCAATTCACATTAATATAAAAAATGGATGAATTCCTACTTACCAGAATAAGAACAAATCCGTCCATCTCTTATTTTGTTTTGGCTATTTAAATCATTTCTGTTACTTATAATACATGTCGAAAGCAAATTTTTTAGAACTTGAGGGAAAATTAGTGATTAATATTATTACAATTATAATCTATATGTCATAAACACTATTGTTTAAAAAAGGACTCTCCAAAACAATCTTTGTAAAAATTTGAAAGACAAATACCATGTAGTGTGCTCATATTACTAAAAATATTACCATAACAAAATATATTAAAGGACAATGGCTAGGACGTTATGATATAATTTCATTAATAATTAATACTAAAGTACTCTTGCTGAGATACAACTTTGATTTGGAGATGCCTGGGATAGCTCTCACATCTGGATGAGATCCACTGGTGGAATCTATTGAGCCAACTCCCTGTTATTACAGTTGAGGAAAACTGAGGACCAGACAGACAACTTTCAAGGTCATCTAAACTTTACTGGTAGATGCAGAGCAAGGATTCAGGAATATATTTTTGCTTGGAAGCATTCATGAAAATGAGTTAAAATGACCTGGGCTGTGGGTTACTTAATAGCTGTCGGAAGGGAAAACAGGCTACCCAACCTCTATGAGATTTCATTTCCAGTCAAAATAAGGAACATCATTAAACAGCATTGTTGTGAGGATTGTTTCAAGTAATTGTGTGAAAGCATCCTATAAATACAGTGGTGTTACTCAGGGAATACTAATGCATATTTTGGTAATCTAAAAGAGAACTGTCATCAATGAGCTCTGCAAGAAATCAGAACACTGCAGTGCCCTATCAGGAAGCACATTACTTCTCACCAAGATTCAAAACGACTGATACAGATATCCCCTTGATTCCTTGGATTGCCTTAAAAACAGGAAATTGGTTCTTGCAAATCAATACTTACTCTAGCTTTAACCATAACTTTAACAGCTGTTTCATCTATCTTAAATAGAACGAGCTAAACCGCTGAAATCTGAGCATATTCCCTGTGACTGGCAGTTTTTTCCTAAAGCTATAACTGAGCCTGTTGGATAAAGGTTAATTGCTAACTGTGGAGTGCTAATGATGCCACATTGATGAAATTACAGGATCACTGATAGAGAAAGGGCGCCTAACACACTGAAAGCTACAGGGAAACTCTAAATAATAGTTATTGATTTGTTTCTCTGAAGGCCACTAAGTAGCCCAAACTACTCAGAAGAACAAAAATTGTCCTTAGGGCTTCCATTCATTTATAATTCATTTCTTAGTTTCCAATTTTTAACCTACCAAATGCAAGTTACAATTTTAATAATTATGTGTCTCCCAATGAGTAGTTGATACCTTGGAGAAAGAAATGCTACAAATAATTCTTTCATTTCCATGTATTGAATTGGATTGTCTCTGCAGAGTGTGCGTTATGAAGATCCTAAACCTCATAGTTGTCTTTGTTTTGTTATGTTTATGTATTGTAGAGACAAATTCTCTCCATGTTGCTCAGGCTGGTCTTTTTTTTTTGAGTTGGAGCCTTACTCTGTTGCCCAGACTGCGTGCAGTGGCACACTCATAGCCACCCCAGTATTGACCTGCTGGGCTCCAGCGATCCTTCTACCTCAGCCTTCCAAGTAGCTGGAACTACAGGTACACACCACCATGCTTGGCTAATTTTTTATTTACTGTAAAGATGAGGTCTCACCAAGTTGCCCAGGCTGGTTTTGAAACTGTGAGCTCAGGCAATCCTCTCACCTCGGCCTCCCAAAGTGCTGGGATTATAGCCATGAGCCACCATGCCTGGCCTAAACCTCATAGTTTTAAGACAAAGGATGGGTTCGAAGTATTTACAAACTGTTAACTTCAGAAAATGCCTCATAGTCCTTAATTTCCAAGTTAGGCTTCACTCTTGCCTGAATTTGTCCCTAAATTTATCTCTATGACTTGTCCCATCTGGCGGTAGTTGGAGCCCCATTCCCTCTCAGCTGGAACTTTTCTCCAATATCATTTTCATCTCTGTTAGCGTATTTTGACTGAGTACCTCAGACCAGGGTCTGTTGAATTTTATATGCACTGTGTCATTTAATTATCATATCTTCCCCAGGAGCTCGATATTATTATCTCCATCGTATAGTTGAGGAAACTAGAAATTAGGGAGATTAATAAGTTCCCTTAAGTTCACAGAGTTGGTAATGTCAGAGTTGTGGACCTAGGACCACAGTTTGGAAAATATTCCTCCTTTTCACTTGCCCAGCTTGGGATTCCCCAGGAATCCCAGAATTTTTAAACCAAGACACTCATTTTCCTATAAAACTTGTTTAGTCCACCTGAGAAATCCCTACCAAGTCCTCTGTGTGGATTTAGTGAATATTTTTAAAAGAAAAAAACTGTTTGTCTAAAATCATAACACTTCTGACACCAAATGTGTGGTTATTCCACAGCAAGCAATTCCCCAATTCTCCATAGACATCTACTGAGTGTCCTACAATTTAGTTTTATTCTGACTTTAACCACTTGGAGCTAGTGCTGAACCTTCAGGTTAAGGACTCAGTCTCACAAGATTGCAGATGCCTACAGCAAGAATGGGCTTCCAGGTTATCCACACTTCTGCCTGCTTGGCTACAAATCAGAAGTTTCCATAAGCCCCTCCTCAGTTTTGGTAATTTACTATAACAGCTCACAGAAGTCAGGAAAGCACTCTATCTACTATCACCAGTTTATTAAATAATACGAATGAACAGCCAGATGAAGAAGTACACAGAACAAAGTCTCAAAGCGTCCTGAGCACAGGAGCTCTCTCCTCATGTGTGTAGGATACTCCACCTTCCTCGCACATGGAAGTGTTCACTAACCCACAAGCTTCTGACCCCCTTCATTTAGGGATTAATAAAATCATTGGCCATTGGTTAACTCTATTTCCAGCTCCTGTCCCCAGAGGTTTCAGTGTAGGGCTAAAAGAACCAACTCTCTAATCACAGGGTTGATTCCTTTGGCAACCAAGCCCCAGCCTCAAGAGCCAACTTATTAGCATAAACTCAAGTATGTTTGAAAAAAAATTATTATGAATAACAAAAGATGTTCCTATCACTCTTACCACTCTGGAAGTTATAAGGTTTTAGAAGCTCTGAGCCAGGAACTAAGAGAAGAGACCAAATATATATTCCTTGTTAAGAATAAATTTAATCCTTTTTTTAAAAAATAGTAGACCCAGTCATTTCAATGTTTAGTAGAAACGTAGATTATATATTAACTAGAATTGCTCACTTACATCTAGAAATATGTTAAAGAATAATAGAAGATCAATGATACATAGGATCAAAGAGGAAGAAATAGTTATAATTTAAGGAAATCAAGGCAGAGCAAGTGAGGTTTAAGCTGAAGCTTGAGTTCTTTATTTACAGGCATTTATATAAAATATAAAATATTATATATAAATATATATTAGTTTAGTATTATATATATATATAATTGTTTCCTTAAGAGATCCAAATCTATTCCATAATATAACTTCCAAGTTCCAGAATTCAAAAATATCAGGAGTTACCAATCTGCGAATAAAAGTTTGAAAAAACCCATAAAAGTGTGTGACTATTCTAAACACAAAAGTCCATGACAGACTAATTAAAAAAACTATGCAGCCATAAAAAAGAACAAAATCATGAATTTCGCAGCAACCTGGATGGAACTAGAGTCTATAATACTGAGTGACCTCTCAGAGAAACAAAGAACTGAGAATCACATGTTCTCACTCATATAGTAGACCTTGATCATCCAATGTATTACCATAAGAAAATGACTGACAGTGGTGGGAAACTATGGCGGGGGAGGGGGAAGGAAATGGGATTAATGGTAGTAAATATCTGTCTGGGGATGGGGAGACACCTCTTATCAACAAGGGTGCCTGAA
>CAUYQG010068495.1:0-10159 GCA_963574415.1 Tarsius wallacei
CAGAGTGGTAATGGCTTTCTCCTGTGGTTAGTTCTGGAAGCTCAGCACTCTTTGTTGGTTCCTTAACCCTGCCCTGTCCTGTGATGGCTGTCCCTTCATTAAATTCTCTTCATTCAGCCGGGCTCGGTGGCTCAGCCTGTAATCCCGCGTGTTGGGAGGCTGAGGTGAGTGGATTGCCTGAGCTCGCGGGTTTGAGACCCGCCTGGGCAGGCGAAACCTCATCTCTACAATAAATAAAAAAAAAAAATTAGCCGGGCGTGGTAGCACGCGCTGTAGTTCCGGCTACTTGGAAGGCTGAGGCGGAAGGATTGCCGGAGCCCAGCAGGTCGAGGCTGCGGTGGCCGGGAGCGGCCACTGCACTCCAGTCTGGGCGACTGAGTGAGACTCCAACTCAAAAAAAAAAAAAAAAAAATTCTCTTCATTCGAAACATCTGAGTAGAATTGTTTTTTGCTAGGACCTTGACCAATAACATAAGCAAGATTATTCTTTTGTTTGTTTTCCTTGCCACAGGAATGGTTATAGTGATCTGGTCACTTTGTCCAACTCAGATTCCTTTAAGACCCAAGGCTTATATTAGTCAGCATGAAGAATGATTGGGACTATGGGTCAGCCTGTGGCTAACACTGTGGGGCTGTGCTTGGTTGAACATAGGAAGATGAGATGTACAGCCAGGGCCCTAAATGGTGTTTGCATCAATCTGACCTGGGTTCAACTTTCAGTTCTACCTGTGATTTACTTGCTCTTAGATAATTTAAATAACCTCTCTATTCTAAGTATTCATTTCTTCACCTGTAATTTGTGTTCAATGCTAGTATTCACCACCTAGGACTCTGGTGAGGATAAATAATGGTGAAAGGTGCTGACTGCATATGTATCAGCTTCAAGTACGTGAATATAGTTAGAGGTGTTGCTCTTTGGCACCAGCAATTGAGTTCCATAAAGTCAAACTCTTGCTTTAGCTGCCTTAGCATCTTGCTCTAAGTTAAAGATGCGTAGGTTCTCCCATTGTGGGAATGCTTTCTGTAGGGTGGAATTAACAGTTCAAAGCCCTTGCCTTACCTATGCCGGACAGACACTTCCAGAAGCAGAGAATGTGTTGGGTCCTTGGTAGTCACTTCCTGGTTGTGATTTCAGAGGCATAATGGAAGGTACCCCAAGCCTGATGGCTTCATGAAATCCCAGATGCCTCAAAAACCCTTTTATAGATTGCAAGATGACCTATAGTTGAAGAAACAACCCTGCTTCTAATTTCCACGACTATACAAATAACCTATGGCTGAGTTGTTCCTGAGGACACACTATGTCAAAGTCCTGGAGGAGATTTGGAGTTCTCTAGGGATGGGGAATCACAAAGGCGAGAGGCAGCTTTTCCAGGAATTTTTATAGGAGTAAAATCCTTGAGGAAAGCTAACTTGAGGCTCATTTAGGTTAATAATGTAACTTTGGCAAAGTCTTTACTATGCAGGAATAGGAGTCTAGGGAGTGATTATTATTATTTTTTAAAACTTATTTATTTATTTAGTATTTATTTTATTTTATTTTATTTTAAAGATGTGAGATACAATGCAGAATTAGGTATACAAGTTTGGGCTTCCCTTTGGTCCCCCACTTTGCCTGGTTTGAGATCAGGTATGCTTATTGTTGTTGTGTCCCATTCCCACATACACCCTGGCATAGGCAGTGATTCTTAACCCTGGCTGCAACTGGGAATCATCTGAGGAGCTACAAAAAATTCTGATTCCTGGATTTCACCCCAATTCCTAGAAGGCAGTGGCAACTTTATATTATCAAATACTATCCCTTCCTCAGTTAAGACCCTTTACATACAAATATCTATTTGCATGCCACATTTGTGTCTTTGTTCTCTTTACTGAGGGAAGTAAGTCTTGTTTTGAGGGCTTGTTAATTCTAGCCAAGATCAAATGTTGGGCGGATACTAAGGGGGAACGACTCATGCCTTTGCTGGTTTTTGCCTATCAGACTCCTCTTAGGACTTGGGGACAAGTAAATGAGTAGGGAGAATGGGGAGGAGGAAGGCCTTTGTCATCTGCTACTCATTAGTTATTGCTTCCTCTTCCCCTGCTTGGTGGGGGTTTCCAAGCACAGGACTTCTGAGCTGGTGTCTGTGTTGGCACTCCTGCCTCTTGGCTACACCTTGACGTTGAGTTGGTTTCTGACTTGGTGGCTGAAATTCTGCCTCCTTTCTCTCCCCTCCCTTACCTCTCCTCACCCACATCCCTACTTGGATTTTCCAGCTCCTACATGGTCCTTGGTACTCAACAGTGAAAAGCTGTATTCATGAGTGAATGAATGAATGCACATGTCTGTCCTCCTTGCTGTGGGATTCTCAGGGGATTGTGCTTCAGTGAGCCACTGCTGTCTTGTGCAGGACTCATCATCACCAGATTCTTAGCAGGAGCTCAGTTCCTAGTGGGGACTTCCTTAGTTGGGGTTCTTGTTACCTGCTCTTCTCTCTGCTCTGGTTGACATCCCCTGCTACCCGCTGCCACAATCTGTCACTGTGGCCAACCTGACAAGCCCTGCCAGGTGGAGACCATTCTATGGGCCTTTGCTAAGGTGGGGAAAATGCTTTTATTTTAAATGAAAATTTGGGACTACAATAGGAAGTGAAACCAAGCCTGGCAATCAAGTTGAGATTTTGAGTTAGATGGGTGAAAAAATCTTCTTGGCTCTAGGTGCTAATTAGCTTGTGTGATCTTGGGCAAATGGTCACAATCTCTGGGCCTCAGTTTCCCAATCTGCACATTTAGGGGAATGAAATACATGATTTCTAAGGTCTCTTCCAAGATTTGTTCTGTATACTGCTTTGCCCCTGTGCACTTCAGTCAGATGTCACCTTGCTGGCTGCTAACCACCAGCTTCTCTACTTGGGGCACAGGAGCCTGCAGTGGGAAAAATACCTGCAGTGTTCTGTGGGGAGCCATTCCCAGCCTGAGTACAATCTCAGTCTCCCGATGGAGGCCATGGGGTCCTATGCCATGCCCTTTGCTTCTGGGCTAATTGTTCTTGAAAGGGGATCCTTTCAGGAGTGGGGTTTAGCTGAACTGGGGAAGGTGACTAGGCTTTTAGAACAGAGCTGGGCTTGGAGGGGAGCTAGGGCTTCCTCATCCTCAGTTCCTTCGTCCACTCGTGCCTTTCCTACAGTACAGGTACGCCAGAGGAGACCCAGATCCTGGTCCCATTTATCTTTCTTTTCTCTAGATACTCTGGCAAAGACCAGGCTGCAACCCCAGGATACGTTTGAATTGAGATGGCATTTGGCAACACATCTTTTATAAATGATAGCATTGACATTATATCTTTGTTAGAATAATTTACTCCTTACAGTAATTTTGACTTAGTTTGTTCTATACAGAGGGTTATTTTAATCATCCTTTCAGTGGTTATTGATGAGGTCTCTTGGAAAAAGATTAGAAGATGAGTTTAAAATTATCCCCAGTGAACTTAAAACAATAATACGGATGTGAATACAGATGAAAACAAACCAAGGGCTCCCATAGATGCAGTAAAGACTATTGTTTGATGAACTGGGAACAAATGGCACTAGTGACAGGGATTAGGCACACCCTTTCTTACTCATTTTATCCTGAGGTTGCCACTTCCTATCTCGGGGTACCTGCCCTTTCTCTCATCTCTATCTTTGTGTCTCTGCTCATTGTGCATGCTCTTCCCTTAATCCTGACATGCTTAGCTCACCCAGAGCTCTCCATTTCATAGGGTATTTTTAGGGTCATGATATTGACCATCAATTGCCAGGTCAATATCATCTATAAAAGTGACCATAATTTTAAGAGGAATTTCTATGAGTTTCCCAAGATACTAATAGTTATTCTGAAAAACACATGGGGTTTTATGAACAAATATATTTGGGGAATACTGAGTTGAGGGTAAAAAGGTTTCCCACTTTTTGCAGGATTTACCAGAGCCTTTACTATATTATTGTGCTTTGTGAATCTCCCAATAGAAAGATACAGTATGCAGCTGTTTCCAAAGTCCCTTGATTTATCTCAAGTAATAGAGATGTTTAAGTATTCATTGGAGAACATGGAAAACATGAGCCTTCCTAAAAATTATACAGTCAAACTGCTGAAGCTTATGGAGATTGAAATATTGTATTTCTCAAGAACTGGAAGGCTCCAATGAGATTCCAAGTTGCTCACATCCAGACTTCATGGATTCTGGTGTCCTCTTATAGATAGGACCCACCATATTCACTGAAATATACTTCTTTGCTACTACCATGCTTAGTTCGCTATCTCCAATTCAAATTCATAAGTTAGTTAATTTGTCCATATCAGCTAACAGCTACTGCCTCTGATTGGGCAGAGTCTTGTGCCAGACCATGACAAAGATTACTAAAAATAATGTGAAGGCCAGGCATGGTGGCTCATGCTGTAATCCCAGTGCTTTGGCAGGCAACGGTGAGAGGATTGCTTGAGGCTAGGAGTTGGAGACCAGACTGGGTAAGAAAGTGAGACCTTGCTTCCATAAAAAATAATAACTTAGCCAGGCATGGTGATGCAAACCTGTGGTCCTAGCTACTTGGGAGGCTGAGACAGGAGAATTGCTTGAGCTCAGGAGTTCGAGGCTGCGGTGGGCTATGATTGTGCCACTGCACTCCAGCTTGGGTAACAGAGTGAGACCCTATCTCTAAAAGGGGGGGGGGGGGAGAAAGAGAGAGAGAGAATGAGAATATTAATGAGTTCCCAGTTGGTCTCTAATGCAATCAATGGTCCCTTCTGTGCAGAGAAATTTCTGGTACCACTTCCCTAGAGCAGGGGTTGTGGGAGAGGTGGCAGCTTTAGCTACGGGAAAAGGCTGGGACAGGTTGTCTCATGAGTGAATAGAGTAGTTCACTCCTTGAGCACCACACACACACTTTCCCCTTCTATATTCATTTCCAAAGATATCACAGCTAATATGATCTAACTATCAAGTTTTCAACTGCAAAGGCAATCCATCCCCACGTGGGAAACAGCACAAAGTCATGACAGGTACCACATGTAAAGTCTCAGTTGTCATGAGGTAATCATCAAGTCCACAGTCCCTGATGATTTGCTTAAAGCGAAGGATCTCAGCCTGGGAAGCATCTGTGTATTATGGTCTCAGTGTAGAAATGCTTCCCGTGTCTCTCATAGAGTGAGAGTATTGATCGCTTAGCATCTGGATTAGTGGCAATTTTGATAGTTCCTGCAAGTTGTCATGACCAAACATACCTTTTCAGTCAAGGCAACACATTGCTTTCTAGGTCTGAAGGGAGAAAAGATGAATTTATTGTAGATTGCTCTGTAGATGCATGTTTCACTTTGGAGCTTGTTGGCAGGAGCTCAGGTGACTTGAATGGATCATTGCTTGTCTACTTCCATATGGCCTTGACTGACTCCCTAGGAAACTTGCTACCAGAGAAGACCCAGGTGCACACAACCGGCTCTCTTTTTCAAAACAACGATAACCAACTCAGCATTCAAGCTTTGTAAAAGCAAATTTTCTATTAGTCTTAGTTTTAGAGGAGTTGGGGAATGTGGCCATATATGTAGGTTTGAGCTCATGCAGGAGCTTCAAGCTCTATTATGGGTGAAACCTTCCTATGTGTCATAAACTTCCCTTCCCTGGCTTCTTAGCAGGATGAAATGTCCAGTGCTGATAAACACAGGGTGGGATGAGGAAAGCTGACCACGGCAGCAGAAGTCAGCACTCCAGGCCAGGGGATTTGAGGCATCTCCTATCCAGCCTGGCTGTTGTCAGTGTCCAAGGGGTCTGATTTATGGGTGAAAGGTATGACAGAACGCAACCTTGAAGTTTTATGTATACATGACCTAAGCCTATGTCTATGAAAAGACATATTTCCCAAGAGAATAAAAATCCTTTCTCTTGATTCTCCTAGCACAGCTGAAGCAGCTGGAATTTCTAGGCACTACTAAATGTTAGAGAAGAACAAATAGGAAGTAAAAACAGAAGGATAAAAACTGTTGGTTTATATACTTCAGATTTCTGATCTTGCCCCAAGCAGTTACATTCAAGGTTTTCAGGCTCTGTTCTTTGATCTGTCCTGATAATCAACACCTAGTGTGTGTGGGGTAGGGGGTGAGAATGAAGGGTGGAGAATAGTATGTGTGTGGTGGGGGGATTGGCACAGATTTACTGGCCATAAGCTCCTTGATCTCGCATCCTTGTTTCTCTTCAAAAAAGCTTGATAGTTAGATCATATTAGCTGTGATATCTTTGGAAATGAATATAGAAGGGGAAAGTGTGTGTGCTCAAAGGTTTGGAAGTGACAAGTGACACCTGCCTCCAAGATTTGCCACAGCCACTTAGTTTGCAGTTCCTGAGGGTTCAGACTTCCAGTTTAAGATCCAGTAGGTTACATCTCTAACTAGTTAAAGCCAATAGTGACTTGGCCTTTAGAAGAGCTCCTATCTCTTGCATATGGGGTGGCATCTTGCTTTTGTAAGTTCTGATGAGATAATGGCGATAGCATCTGTCTAATGACAATATCCACATACAGCAACTAATGTCTTTCCCATGATTTCTCAGACAGCAAAGGATGACAGAGAGGAATCCAATTGTGGAGTCTAGTCAGAGGAGAGGCTGGAGGGATTAGTGCAGGAGGTTAGAGCTTCTCTGTGGGAAAGCTGAGGTGGAAGGAGAACCTGGACTTAGGGCTCCATAATAGACAAGCTGCCCCAGGAGTGTGGGTTATCATACAGGCATGCAGGGGCTCAAAAATCATCATCTCCAGGTTAGATACTGAGGTCCCGGGAGCCAGAACATGCCTGGGTCTCACATGATGGTGGGGTAGGGGCTTCTGTAGGATGAAGAAGTCTGGTCTTTATGGGCACAGGTCTTGGCAAGGCTGACCTTGAACTTGTAGGGGGCAGAAATTGTTAGAGGCAGCAGGGGAAGGAGTGACAGAGTAATGACTGGACCTGTCTCTTTTGGTCTTGCTTTTAGGTCACTGTGATTCTCTCTGGAAAAGCTTCTAGCATTTTCTCTCTTTTCCCAGTTCTTCCTTAGGCCTGTGTAAGAATCTCTAGGGTTCCTATTAAAATTGTAGTTTCTTGGGACCCACCCTAGTGATTCTGATTCATTAGGTCTGGGTTGGTGTCCAATAGCCTGAAATGTTAACAGCCATACCAGTTGATTTTGAAATAAGCGTTTGTGGACCCCACTTGACAAGGGTTACCTTAGAGCCCTACATAAAATCTAGTCTGGATTTTATTTGTAAGGGTATTAAAACAATCTCTTCTGAAGGATGTCCACATGCCATTGATAACTGTTGGCTAAACATGAACTTGATGTTGACTTTCTGACTATACCATGGGCATTAGTTGGGAGCTAAAACTGATGTAAGGAAAAGCTATTATTTTAATTCACCAGATGCACACATGCGTAGACATATAGTTTGTTCATGGCACTACACTCATCTGTGTGCACACACAGAATTCATTTATCTTAACTCTAAGTAGCAGGGATTGTCTTTCAGGAATTAAAACCCATTTCTGTAAATTGATAGTGGCTGCTGCTGTTCCTGACTGTGGATTGAAATGAACAACCAGAAATGTTAATGTTTCTTTGTGTCATTATTGCTGCAATGTGATGCTTCCAGTATTCCCCCACCCCAAACTCTAAATGCCTTTGCAATGTTGTTATCTAAAAAGGATATGAATAGCAAATGTTTACAAGGTATTAAGATGTTGTCTTCACAGGGCTGCAAAGTTTAACCATTTCTTCTTTCAGGCATGAGGCAGAAGAAACATTTAAGGAGACCTAGTTGGCTCTCTCCAAGTAAGTAATGAGCAGATTCTGTCTTCCTTCCTTGTGACATTTGCTAAGAGTGTTTCTGGAAAGTCAGGGCTCTTCCGGGAGGGTATGGTTACCGCTACAGCCCAAGACAGTGGTGCTGCTCCCTGGTTGTGCTGATCTTTGGTTAACCTTGGGCTTTAATTTGGTATCAGTATTATTTTTAAGGCATTTCTGTCATTATGTTTACAGGCAATTTGTTATGGGTTAGTGAAGGCCAATACTACATGTATTCAGTGGTAGTCCTGACATGTGGGATTTTGTTCTGTTTGTCAATAGCCAGCTGTATGACTCCAGATAAGATACTGAATCTCTTAGTCCTTGATATTTTTCATCTCTAAACTGGGGAAGCTACTTGTTTTACCTTCAAAGTCTGTGGGAGGGTCAGATGAGAAGCTGGTTGGGGAAATTCTTGGAGAAACATAAACTTGACCCAAATCCAAATGGTACTATTATTTTAGGCCTGGTTTTAATAAAAAGCCATGAGGGCAAAATACATTACTGTCTTTATATTGATGCCTAATGTCCAGAAACTCAGTTCAAAATAAAAACTGTTTTTATAAAGTTTTAAAAATAAAAGCCAGCTGCATTGGGACTCTCCTTCTTCTTGACAGTGATTTATTTCTTGTTTTTCAAAATATGTGATATGCAGGAATCTGTCATCTCAGGAACTTAGTGTGTGCATGGGCCCATTTATCTGCCCCACAGACTCAGAAAGTAACTAATAAAATCTAAAGAACACACTAAAGAATTCTAGCTCTAGAGAGAAAAGTGTTTCCAGTAGTGACAGCAGAAGTTAGGAATGCCATGTTGTCATTGGTCATCTGAGGTGTCTGGTACCATGGAATATTTACAACAGGAACCATAAAGCCATTTATCAGCTAAGTGAGAAGTGGTTTCAAACACACCCCTGAGGCAATTAAAAAAGTCTGCAATTCAGCAGCTACTACGCATAAATCAGTAGACTGAATGTCACATCTGTCCCATCACTAGAAAATACCTGTCTCAAGAATAGGTGGTTTAATGTATTAGTCAATATCTGCACAGTTGAATTGCATTAATATTAGGATTATCCAGGGCAGAATCATTAAAATGCTACTATTAGATTAAGAATTGGTGGAAACAAAGGTTCTGGTACAGAATATACCACAAATGTACTAAACAAGTCACCATTTCTCTGTTCTAAAAACAAGGCTTTCATTGGCAACTCAACCAATCTCAAGAATTATTAGTACACTGAATGTGAAATTGCCTAGAAGAACTTAAAATGTGGGACAAATATTAGGTATTATTTTGATTTTTTTCTAAGAGTTGTAAGCATCTCTGAGTTCATTCTTGTAAAAAATGTAATTTTTGGTTGAGATATAACATACATTCAATAAACAGCATACATCTTTTTTTAAATTTTTAATTTTAAAACTGTGGGGTACAGTTAAGGGTTAGGTTTACAAATATGCATCGTTCAGGCACCCTTGTTGATAAGGGGTGTCTCCCTGTCCCCAGACAGATATTCACTACTGTTAGTCCCACCTCCCTTCCCCTCCCTACCCCCCCATAGTTTCCCACTACTGTCAGTCCTTTTCTTATAATATCATGATAGATGTTCAAGGTTCACTATATGAGTGAGACCATGTGATACTCAGATCTTTGTTTCTGTGAGAGATCACTCAGTATTATAAACTCTAGTTCCATCCAGGCTGCTGCGAAATTCATGATTTTTTTCTTTTTTATGGCTGCGTAGTATTCCATCATATATATGTACCACATTTTAAAAACCCAGTCCACTTTTGATGGACAGCATGGTTTGTTCCAGGTCCTTGCTATTGTGAACAATGCTGTGATGCTGGGTTGTTTGTTTTTTCCTTTTCAGCATGTTTGAGTTCCTTGTAGATCCAAGATGCTAAGCCTTTGTCAGACCTGGAGTTGGCAAATACATTTTCCCAGTCTGTGGGCTGTCTCCCTGCTCTCTTGATGGTTTCTTTGGCTTTGCAGAAGCTTGTTAGTTTAATGAGGTCCCACTTGTCTATCTTACATCCTATGGCCCATGCGTTTCGGGTTTTGTTCAGGAATTGGATGCCAGTTCCAATTTCCATAAGGGTGCGTCCTGCATTTTCTAAGGTTCTTATGGTTTGAGGTTTTACATTTAGGTCTCTGATCCATTTAGAGTTGATTTTTATGGGGATGGGTAGGGGTCCTGTTTGAATCTTCTGCATGTGGTCAGCCAGTTTTCCCAGCACCATTTACTGAATAGGTTCTCCTCTCCCCAGTGGTAGGTGGTGGAGGCTTTGTCAAAGATGAGTTGGTTGAGAAATTGAGGTTTTGCTTCTGGAATCTCAA
>CAUYQG010068498.1:0-12368 GCA_963574415.1 Tarsius wallacei
TACAGATTTAATGCAATACTCATTAAATTACCAGCAGCAATCTTCTCAGACCAAGAAACAACAATACAGGAATTCATATGGAAACATACATGACAACAAACAGACCAATGAAACAGACTAATGAAACAGGATAGAGATTCCAGAAGCAAAACCTCAATTTCTCAACCAGCTCATCTTCGACAAAGCCTCCACTACCAACCACTGGGGAGAGGAGAACCTATTCAGTAAATGGTGCTGGGAAAGCTGGCTGACCACACACAGAAGATTAAAACAAGACCCCTACCTATACACAAAAATTAACTCTAAATGGATCGAAGACCTAAACATAAAACCTCAAACTATAGGAACCTTAGAAAATGCAAGAGGCACCCTTGTGGAAATTGGAACTGGCAGCCAATTCCTGATCCAAATCCCAGATACCCATGCCATAAGATAGACTAGTGGGACCTCATCAAACTGACAGGCTTCTGCAAAGCAAAGAAACCATCCAGAGAGCAGGGAGATAGCCCACAGACTGGGAAAAAATATTTGCCAACTGTATATCTAACAAAGGCCTTATATTTAGGATTTACAAGGAACTCAAATGGGCCTAAAAGAAGAAAAACAAATAGTCCTAATACAAAGTAGGCAAAATACATGAATAGACACTTCCCAAAAGAAGACATACAAGCAGCCAACAAAGACATGAAAAAATGCTCAGTCTTACTAGTCATCAAAGAAATGCAAATTACAACCACACTGAGATACCGCCTAACTCCAGTCAGGATGACTATCATCAATAATTCAAAAAAACAACAGATGCTGGAGAGGATGTGGCGGAAAGGGAACACTTCTACACTGTTGGTGGGAGTGTAAACCAGTACAACCTCTATGGAAAACAGTTTAGAGATTCCTAAAAGATCTAAAAATTGACTTTCCATATGACTCCGCAATTCCCCTACTGGGAATATACCCAGAGGAACTCAAATCACTCTGAAAAAGGTACCTGCATATGTATGTTTATTGCAGCATTGTTCACAATAGCAAAAACATGGAACCAACCATGCTGCCCATCCAAAGAGGACTAGATTTTTTAAACTGTGGTACGTATACATGATGTAATATTACACAGCCATAAAGAAGGGCAAAATTATGAACTTCACAGCAACTTGGATAGACTGAGAGTCTATAATACTGAGTGATGTATCACAGAAACAAAGAACTGGGTATCACATGTTCTCACTCGTAAGTGGGCCTTGAACAATTATCGTAATACTATTAGAAAAGGATTGGCAGTAGTAGGAAACTGCTGGGAGGGTAGTGGGATGGGCAGTAGTGGGAATCTCCCGGGGTTGGGGAGGGGCACACCTCATCAACCTCATCAACAAGGGTACCTGCATAGTGAACATTTGTATACCTAACCCTGAAATGTACCCTCTATCTCTAAAATAAAAATTTTTTTTTTAAATAAATAAAGTTGAAACCTTTCATTGACCCAGTGTATTTTATGTTGATCTCCTAAAATACTTTAGATTCATGAGAACAGAGCCTCATGCTCAGTTCTGTATGGCAGGAGATAACCCAATTAAATAAATACAACATTTAAAAAAAAATTATATCATGACTGGCAAGGACCAAAGAACTAAGTCATCTTTTCTTTTTGTTTTTAAACTTTTAGCAAACTTTTCACAATGATGCTTTCTACCTTTGTTAAATGGGGAGATGTAATGTGTCATTAGCACAATTTATTAGATCACATGAGCGAGACTTAGTGTAGATTTAAAAATACCTAGTTTCTGTCATAATAATAGTGATCCTAAGAGTGACAAACAACATGTGTTTAAGATCTTTCATTGGTGCCCCAAAACATCTAGAATACATCCCAAATTACTTCATTAGTTTTGTGATCTAATCCCAGTTTAAGTCTACAGGTTTACCTATAGCAGGTTTCTTAGCTTAGGCACAGTTGACATTGGAGCTGGATAATTCTTTGTTATGGTGGCTGTCTGTGCATTGTAAGATGATCAGTAGGTTCCCTGGCCTCTACCCACAATTGTTGTCACCAATTGCGACCATAAAAAATGTCTCCAGGCATTTACAAATGGCCCCTCGGAGCCCAAATCTGTCCCGATTGAGAACCACTAATTTATAGGTCTTTATTCTCTCAAACTCAACTCTTCCACTATAATGTACTTCTGTCCAATTCACAGTGCAGGGTTCTTTCTCCTCTGTACCTTTGTACCTTTCTGTGCACTTCGTGTATACAACACTCTTCCCACTCCTTGATGCCCGGCAAACTCTACCTTATCTTCAGGGCTTAACATAGTGGTCTGGGTTAGGTAGGTACAGCTTCCACTGGAATTTCCCCCTTCACAGTCTTACCCTGCTATTTGAAGTAGTTGAAGATTTATCTGTATCTCCTAGTAAACCAAAAGTTGTAAAAGATCAGGGATCATTACTGAGATCTTCACTAGTGTATCCCTATTGTCTAGCACATACTAGGTGTGCAATAAAGAGTTGAATTAACTAGCATTTGAGCCCAGACAACATTAGTCATCACCGCTATAAAGTGTTACCTTAAAAAAAAAATTACAGTCCCTAGTAACGTTATTAAGTATTAAGAGTTCAAAAATAACCTTGGGAAAAACCTGGTATAACGTGTGTCAAACACAAATCACTGTTTCAACTTAGTTCTTTCCATGCATTTGACCTTTATAAGTCTCCTTAGCTTAATTTATTTTATATTTAAAACCTATATTTTATCACAGTTTGGCAGATTTTTGTTTGCTGTCTATTAGCACAGTAAAGGTCACATCATTAGATGAAGCCTGGTGGCAGAAAAAAACAGTGATTTGCCAATGGGAAGCACACTAAAAGTGACTTCATTTTTTATGTTGTCCTGCAACTTTTACCTTGGGGTTGATTTTAAATGTTATTATTCAAAATTGAAAATTATGTCTGAAATGAATTCTGAAAAGTACACAAAAGAGAAAAATTGCTTAGACGTTCAAATCTAAAACCATGATTATTTTACACAATTAAAAATTAGAACATGCTTAAAATTACCTTGTCTGGCAAAGGGATTTAAAGATCTATTAAATAAAAGATACTTAAATGTCCAGACACCATGGGCAATGTGTTCCTCTTTGGTTCTTATCACTAACATTTTTTCTAATGATAAAATAAACTATTTTCTAATAATATGTATATGTCAGACATAATTATTTGATGAATATTCAGTTGGATACAAACAAAAGTCCATTCTTGATTATGTTGTATAGGACCCAAAGTAATGTTCGCAGTAATTATCTAGACACTGTTTCTCATTTTAAGGACTTTCAACATAACTCAAAGCAAAGTAACCTGTCAAAGTGATTTACTGAGTGTCCACTCTATTAGTAGAGTTAATAACAAGAGATAACTGAGACACTGACACTTACCTGGAGAAACTACCAGTCTGGTGATAAAAGACTTGAACACAAGAGACTACTATACTTTAGTTAAAAAAAAGCCTCGTGCATTAAAATAAACAGAATGCTATATGAATTCACTGACAAAATAATATCTGTGTGTGTGTGTGTGTGTGTGTGTGTGTGTGTGTGTTTGTAATGGGATTGTCTCAAAAAAGCAGCGCATTCTAGACAAATTAATCTGTTTGAAAGTAGCATTTATGGTGGCCCATGGGGAGAGCCCTCACCAAGAACCCTCGCGTGCTGGCTCCCTGATCTCAGGCGTCCAGCCTCCAGAACTGGGAGACACAAATGTTGTTGCTTAAGCAATCAGGTCTCTGTTACAGCATCCTGGATAGACTAAGACAAGGGGAAAGGGGTCTGCCCAAGGCCACAGCCCGTGTCGGTGGTGCAAAATTGGGGTGGGGCAGGGTGGGATGTGGCCAGGGCAGCAATGGCCACCTCCAGCCAATTCCACCTGGAGAACCCGGATGGTCTTTCAAATACCTCCAGGGCTGTCCGGTGGAAGGGGCAAGTGTCCTGTGATGTGGGGAAAGGGCAAGTGTGAGCAGCAGGGAGGAGGATGGTCACTCGCCAGCTAGAATAACTTTCTGATGATTGGACCTGGCCTGTGTTGGAAAAGGTTGCCTAGGGAGGCAGTGATCACTGCAGGTGTGTGACCAGACCTGGCTGGCCCCTCTCCCAGAGAGGAAGTTCCTATACTGGGTAGGGGGTAGGAAGGCTCTGTTCAAGTCCAGTGTGTCTTACAAGAAAAAAAAAAAGCCGGGCTCGGTGGCTCAGCCTGTAATCCCGTGCTTGGGGAGGCTGAGGTGAGTGGATTGCCTGAGCCCCCGGGTTCGAGACCCGCCTGGGCAACTTGGCGAGACCTCATCTCTACAATAAATAAATTTAAAAAAATCAGCCGGGCATGGTAGCGCGCGCCTGTAGTGCCAGCTACTTGGAAGGCTGAATGGAAGGATCGCCGGAGCCCAGCAGGTCGAGGCTGCGGTGGCCGGGAGCGGCCACTGCACTCCAGTCTGGGCGACAGAGTGAGACTCCAATTCAAAAACAAAACAAAAAAAACAAAAAAACAAAAAAAGAAGGAAAATGGCATTTATATAACTGTGCTTATGTATATACGTTTATTATACATGTTTACAAACAGTATTTATATTATCTATTTATAAACAATATTTTTATAACAATGAACAGAAGAGGAAGTATTTGGAGGTAAGAGCTAAAATGTTTGGTGACACATATCACAGTGAAGAATGTATCTTCACATTGGTTGACAGGAGCCATGTTTTAACATTTTTATGTCTCTCCTTCCACTAGTATTGAGTAAAATGCTTGTCCCTCAATTGTGGTTGTTAGTGGTGATGGTGGTAGAGGAATATGTGTGAGGGAATGGAGGAAGGAAAGGGAGAAAGAAAGAAAGAAAGAAAGGGAGGGGAAAGAAAGGGAAGAGAGAAGGGAAGAGAGAAAGAATGGAGAGAGGGAGTAAGGAAACAAAGAGGCAAGGAAGGAAAATGTTCACTACTAAGGAGCTACTAGAGATTTTTTACGTCGGAATACTATAACTTCGGCTATATTGAATAAATTGTCTGACCATAGGCATAGAATAGACTCTGAGGAAAGAGTTACCAGCTGGATAAGATAAGAGAAAATGAGACCCTGATTGTGGTTAACCATGGAGATGTCAAAGAAGAGGTCAACGAGATGTTCTACATGGAGGATTTCAGGAATGTGATAAGCACTGAATTAGACACAAGCAAGAAAGATTTGATACCACTCTGGTGTTTTATGACTGGACAATTTAGCAGTTCAAGAAGCTACTAGTAAAAATGAAGAAGGGAAGAAAATGAAGAGTTTAGTTTTTGGAATGTTGAACTGCCATGTGCTTGCAGGTCTCTGGGCAGAGGCATTTGGTAATTCAGTCTTGGAGCTCAAGAGCTTCTAGCATGGCGGAAAAGACAGAGAAGCCATCAGCGTGGATGAGATGAACTCCTGAGGGGGAGAAGGTGATATGACTGAGACAGATATTTGGTGAGACCTATATTTAGCATATCAAAATGATAAAAAGAAAATTAACCAAGATCGTGCTGTGTGAGAAAATTCAAGGTGGGAGATTTAAAAGAGAATGTAGGGAAAGTATGACACACACCCCCCCCCTTAAGTGTTAATTGAACATGGTGACCTGCCTCCACAGAGTTCAGCAAGAAAAGGGCGAAAAAGAGGAAACTTAGTGCAGAAACCTGGCAAACACCACCTCAGTCAGGCAGCGGCAAGTATCTTAATCTTTCTTCAGGTCTCTTTCCTTACCTGTAATGAGAATAACAATAGTACTTACCCCACTGGGATGTTGTAAGGCTTAGGTGAATTCATGTTTTAAGGTCTTAGTGTAGTATCTGGCACATAGTTAGTGCTCAATACATGTTAGCTATTATTTCTTATATATTTCTGGCATCAACTGAATGAAGGAACCGAGGATTTGTAATTTATAAATGACATCAAATTAATTGAATTGCAATGCTCTGGAGTAACACATTTTTAATTCTCTTAATTCCCTTCCACCAACATTTTTGAAAACCCAACTGTGTAACCAGGTGCTAGGAATTGTGAAGCAGAAACAGTAGATCCCAGTCACTACCCACAAAGAGGTCTTTATCACAATCCTCAGAGGTCACAGGAATGGATTCATGAACCAAGTAGCATGATAGGGGACCCATAGGGTGCTTTCTAGGAGTGCAAAGGGGTAACATTTAACTCAGACGGGGGACAGCATGGGACAGGTTTCCTAAATACAATGACACTTGAGGTTTGCCTTAAGTAATAATTCCAAGTATCCAGCTGAAGAGGAAGGAGGATGCACCAATGCTTAGGTATTAAGGCATGAAAAAGCATAACAGGTTTGCAGGAAAGTGAGTCATTTGTTGTGGCTGGAACTTAGAGTGCTTGTGTGGAACATGGTGGGCAAAGGCGCTAGAAACTATTAAAAGAAAAGATTGTCTATAAAAATAAAATGAAATGCAATGGAAGCAAGTATAAAATGGTACTTTTTCTTAGAAGAAAATAAAAATAAAGGAAGAAGGCAATCTGAAACACAAGCAAGACCAAAATGATACCAGGCATTATTAAAAGGAATACAAATACTGACAAGATCTCCTTCTGTGATTTTTGGCAGTGGTCAAACATTTAGTTTAACATAAGCACACTTTTAAATTAATTTGGAGAGGATTCAGAATGAGGAGGAAATTATTTAAGGGGTCAAATATGAGAAAAGAACAAAGAAATAGCACAGTTATCCTTTTCAATTATGTGACTAGGTCATAGAAAAGATATGCTGTTCAGATAATTCCATGTCCACAAAGCCTTCAAATGAGAAGAAATGGTCTTCTTACCCAGGATGTAGCACACAAAGGGAGGGCCGGATTCCAGGTGACAAGGCTTTGGAATGGGCTGCTAGGGCATGACTAGGTACCTGCCTTCCCCACAGGTCCTCAGTAGGAGAGGGAAGCCCTCTTTCTCCTAATTAGATATTAACCCACCTGATATCTCGGAGCACTCTCTCTAGGACCCTCTGCAAAGAACCGTAATTTGATGATCAAAGAGCAAAGTGCACTTTTAAAATCATGCCTTTGTCACTAATATAAAATCTGGTAAGATATAGAAAAAGTAATAGAAACTTTATCATCCAATTTTAAATGAATATAGGACAACTTCTATATAATCGCAATAAAAAGGTTTGAAATGCATCTCTAAAACAAAGTTCACGGGGAAAAAAGGGAGAAAATATTTTTTTAATTTTGTGTGTGTGTGAAAAACTATTAACACTCAGAACTCTTCTTATATTTTACTCAATTTTTCTAAATTTTTCTAACTCTAAAGAATTCCAGTTAGCATAGGTTTGGCTCTGCACTAAACATTTCTGAAGTGGAGATATTTAAATACTTGCAGCTAGAATCGTTTCTTTTCACTTGACCTCCTGACACTGAAAAAACATAGATTATATGTTTTTGTAACTTAGGGAAGAATTAAAGTTTTTTTTTTTTTTTAAATCTCTTCAGTATATATAGTACATTTTGAAAATGTGAGACATTCATCTGCTAATAAGTTTTCTATCTACTACTAAATTAGTTATAAATTATGATCACTAGAGTTAATCAAACTCTACGAAAAAGCTAACTTTAGAATTTTAATATGTTCAGCCCCTGACAGAAGGGAACAATAAACTAGATGATGTAAAGTAACCAAGAAGGGATAAATATCACAGAGTTTTTGACAAAAGTGTTGTTTCCTAATTAAAACAGAAAACCACATCCTCTTGAGATTCACAATATAGTTCTTCAAACAAAATAATTAAAGTTATACCACAAGGTCTAACTTAAAAAGAGCTGTTAAAGTAGCTTGCCCCCGTCTCTGAATTGTTACGCTGTAATATGATGAAAACACCTCCGTTTTTTCTAAACTAGATAGAAAGCAGCATTCTAAAAGGACTCAAATTTAATCTGCTCAGTCTCAGGTTTACACCATCTCAGGGAAAAACGGTTTGGCTTCTCCTTCACAATTAACACGGTGACAAAAAAAAAAGCACAAATAACTATTACCTTCTCTTTGTAAATGCATGCGTAAGGATGTACTCATCAGAAGTCCAAAGTATGTATTTTTTAAAAATAAACAATAAATGTATTCTTTTCTTACAATGGGCTCCTAAAAGAACTAGTTCAAGATTCTGCAGCCTTCTGGCAGTGAGAAACATTGCCAGAAATTAAAGAGCAATGAAATTGGGGGCGGGGGGAGCGGGAGAAATAAATAAAAAGCTAAAAGTTAGGTAAAAATTTTATATTTTCTTTTTAAAAAGACAGATTAGTATGTTGAAAGAGTAATAATATATCTTAAGTGTGCATCACAGTTTCTTCAGTAAATCTGAAAAAAAAAAATAAGAAAATTTATATACAAATCATTGCATTCACTTGGGCAATACGGAAGTATAATTTTATAAAACATATAAGTTGGTACCCACTTACATAAATATTTCAAAGTTTTCTTGATTTTGTTATTTATAAAAATTACTAACAATAATAAAGTAATTTAGGGCAAATAACAACTATTAAACACACACTTCTAAATAATAGCTAAGACTTACAGAGAGTTGACTATGTGCCAAGAGTTTTTAAAATGTTCTACATGTATTATCCTCTAACAGCCCAATGAGGTAGGTACAGTTATTATCCCCATGCTAAAAATGAAGAAGCTGGGCCGGGCTTGGTGGCTCAGCCTGTAATCCCAGCGCTTTGGGAGACCGAGGTGAGTGGATTGCTTGAGCCCCTGGGTTCGAGACCCGCCTGGGCAACTTGGCAAGACCTCATCTCTACAATAAATCAAAACTTAGCCAGGCGTGGTGGCGCGCGCCTGTAGTTCCAGCTACTTAGAAGGCTGAGGCGTAAGGATCGCTGGAGCCCAGCAGGTCGAGGCAGCGGTGGTCGGGACCGTGCCACTGCACTCCAGTCTGAGTGACAGAGTGAGACGCCAACTCAAAAAAAAAAAAAAAATGAGGAAGCTGAAATAACCCAACTCTTAGCTTAGTGCGGTGCCTCACTCCCATAATCCCGGCAATTGGAAGGCCGAGGTGGGAGGATTGCTTGAGCCCAAGAGATTGAGACTAGCCTGGGAAACAGTGAGATCTCGACTCTAAAAAAACTGTTTAAATTAGCTGAGCTACTTGCGAGGCTGAGGCAGGAGGACCACCTGCACCCAGGAGGTGAAAACTACAGTGAGCTGTGATCATGCCACTGCATGCCAGCCTGGGTGACAGAGTGAGACCCCCATTCAAAAAACAAACAAAAGCATTAAAAAACCTACTCAGAAACAAGCAGAAGTGTATAGAATGAAACAATAAAAGCACTTTATCCTGGTTTCTAAAAGCAGCACTGTTGAGAGTTTAGGACAGGTGAATAGACTTGAGATACGCACATATACAAACAGCATTTTTATAAAAATAGAATATCCCTATACAATGTATACAGTTTATATCTAAAATTCACGTCTGTGACTTTAAAACACTTTCTTCTATGTGCTATTACAAATAATGCAATTACTATTTTTTATGTACATAAATGTTTTTACATGTGCTGAATTTCTCTAGGACAAAGGATAAATTATCCTGTAAAATGATGAGTTAGTTTATTAATTACTACTTTGAGTATAACTTTAAAATGAGATCATCATTTAAAGTTATCATTTTAAGTCTTTTGTTGGCATGCTCATGATTTTATTCCTGTGTTGACAATCATCTACTATCTCTGCCTAACTCACTGAATTGTATAGCAATGCCCCTTCTGATTTTAATAGGAATATTAAAATAAGACATATAAAAAATTAAAATACCTTATATAAATATATAAGAAAATATATACAAATATAAGATATAACTATAAACATATATCTTTTTAGTTATATATAATATGTTATATATAATAACAATATAATTATATATAGTAATATAATTATATATAATATAGTTTTATATATTATAATATATTACTATAATATAGGATATAAGCTATAACTATAAATACATATCTTTATCATGCGTATATATTTATAGTTATAAAGTAAAAATAAGGTTTGAAAAGTATCCCTTCTGACTTTCATAGGAATACATATATTGTTACTCCAATATATATGTTTGGACTGAGTTCCACTAAGGTATTCTTTATGCTTAGTGAGTATTTTTTATTCACTTTAGTTGAATTTTACATCTGTCAGAATGAGAACATTGTTTTTCTCCTGGTGTGATTTTTCAAGTCTGTCTTCATGTCCCTGACCTTGTTTTCAGACATCTTTTCTACTTTAACTTCTATTATCTAATGCTGCTTTCTTCAAGGATTTGCTTGGCTTCCACTTCTTTAGAAAGTTATCCGGGTACATCTTTATCTTCTCTTTTGTCTTCTTATCACTTCTTTGATCTTTTTTCTCTTTTTTTCTATATGGAATGTGTTTTCTTTAACTAATATGAGAATATAGAATATGTGCTCCTAAATCATAGCTAACACTTACAGAGTCCTTACTATATACCAGAAACTTTTTTAATGTATTGCACATAATATCTAACAAACCTATGAAGAAGTTACTGTTACTATCTCCATGTTAAAAATTAAGAAGCAGACACTGAAAATCAAGTAATTTGCCAAAGACCACATAAGCCAGTGAGTGGTAGAGCTAGGGTTCAAATTCAGGGACTCTTAGAGTTGATTTTGTTTTGTATGTGTCTGAAATTCTCTTTTCTTTCCTGTAGTACTCCTACCATGTCTCCATTATCTACAAGTTGCTTATGTTTTATCTTTCTCCCTCTTCCTCTCTCTCTTCCTCTCTCTCTCTCTCTCTCTCTCTCTCTCTCTCTCTCTCTTTCTCTCTCACTCTTTCTCTCTCCCTGTCTCTGTCTCTCTCCCTGTCTCTGTCTCTCTCCCTCGTATTATCAATGTATAGAGCCCAAGGTTGTTTCTTGCTGCGTGTTACTCTTCTTTAAATATGAACCCTTTATCCTGGCCAACTGTTTGGCTCAAGAACAGACTAGGGAAGGATTTGAAGAAGCAGTTATCTTCCAGTAGCTTTAAGTTGTATATCTTGTTTTTCAATACATTCTCATCAAATCTGCTGCTGTGGCTTCTGTCCTGGAGGAAACACCGTTCCTCAGTTTCTAGTTTTCCACATTTTGAAGTAAGCAGGAGATTAGCACAGCTTCCTATGTCACAAGTCCTTCTGTGAGTCAGTGTTTCTTTGTCTCTGCTCAGCTGACTTGGTCAGCATATACAAAGATAATCAGTGCTTCTCTTCTGTTCCACCTACTGCCTTGCACCTTTAGACACTTTTCCTGGGAAAGGCATCTAGCTCAGAGTAAATACGGGTGGCAAGCCCATGCATTTTCTCCCCCATCCCTACCCCTCATTCTACATCTGCATCCATCCCCAGACAATGTTTCCTTCTTATGCCCCACCTTGGTACCCACATATGATTCCTTAGGGGATCTTTCAGACTACTTTCACTTAACTTTTGAAGAAAGTGTAGCTATATCCAGTTAGTCTTAGTGTTCTGGCCTAACAAACCAACTGCTTTCTCTCTCTGGGTCAACAAGACGCAAAGGGCTGAGAGAAATGGGCATTTAATCTGATACCATGAAATCAAGGAGCAAGTCAGTGTATTCACCCAAAAAGCTCACTCCTTGACAGTACAACTTACTCAGAATCTATACTCCATACCCACCCCTGTGACTAAATTAACATGAGCATGCCTCAAGAGCCCCTAATCCCTTCACCCATCCCAGAGGCTGAATTAACAAGGTCTAAGGGCAGTTTCAGTGTGACCCAAGATCTCCTAATCATATTGATATTTTAGAGTAACTTTTGAGATTTACAACCATGTGAACTCTAAATTTTATAGTTTCTTTTTTTTGAGTTGGAGTCTTACTGTGTCGCCCAGGTTGGAGTGCAGTTGCACATTCACCACCACTACAGCCTAAACCTGCTGGGGTCTGGCGATCTTTCTGCCTCAGCCTCCCAAGTAACTGGAGTACAAGTGTGTGCCACTACACTCGTCTAATTTTTTGTAGAGACGAGATCTCGCCAAGTTGCCCAAGCTGGTCTTGAACCCTTGGGTTCAGTCAGTCCTCTCACCTCTGCCTTCCTAAGAGCTGGGATTACAGGTATGAGCCACGGCGCCTGGCCATTTTCTAGTTTCTTTTTTTGTTTTGTTTTGTTTTGTTTGTTTTTGTTTGTTTGTTTGTTTTTGTGTTGGCATCTCACTCCGTCGCCCAGACTGGAGTGCAGTGGCCGCTTCCGGCCACCGCAGCCTCGACCTGCTGGGCTCTGGCGATCCTTCCGCCTCAGCCTTCCGAGTAGCCAGAACTACAGGCGTGCGCTACTACACCCAGCTAATTTTTTT
>CAUYQG010068500.1:0-20823 GCA_963574415.1 Tarsius wallacei
TTGGTGAGTCAGGGTCTCTGTGGTTGAAGTGCAGTGGCACAATCGTGGCTCGTCGCAGCCTCAGCTTCCTGGTCTCAGGCAGTCTTTCCATCTTAGCCTCCTGAGTAGCTAGGACTACAGTCACATGCCACCACGCCCAGCTTATTTTAAAATATTGAGTAAAGATGAGGTCTTGCTATGTTGGCCAGAGTGGTCTCGAATTCCTGGGCTCAGGCAATCCTCCTGCTTTGGGTTCCCAAAGTTCTGGGATTACAAGCATCAGCCACCACATCCAGCCTTGACTCCACTCTTGAGAGAAGCTTCTGGAGCCAGCACTGAGACCAGGCAGAGCTGGAGTGGGCTTAGTTTAATCCCTACCCAGTGCTCACTCACTGCATCCTACAAGGTGAACTACAGCTCTCCCAGTCTCAGTTCTTCATCTGTCAAGTGGGGAGATGACTGTGATCTACTTAGCATGAGCGACTTGGGCCAGTACAGTGGCTGGCATGGCAGTGGCTCTGGCTGGAATGAGGTACAGGTCTGAAGGAATCTGAGATGGGTGAGACATGCTTGGTGGCAGCTGGAAATCCTCCAACTGGCATACACTGGGCATGGATTTCCAGTGAGCATGTGATGTCCACACTGGAAGTTCTGTCTATGTGAACAGGTCACTTTCCCACTGAGCCTTCCACATCTCCTAACCTAAACACCCCCCTCTTGTGCCTCCACAGGAGTTTACCAGCTACTTCCAAAGACACGACGAGGTCCTGACAGAACTAGAGAAAGCCACCAAACACTGTAAGAAGCTGGAGGCAGTGTACAAGGAGTTCGAGCTACAGAAGGTCTGCTACTTACCTCTTAACACGTTCCTGCTCAAGCCCATCCAGCGGCTGGTACACTACCGCCTGCTGCTGCGTCGCCTGTGCGAGCACTATGCGCCCAGGCACCATGACTACGCCGACTGCTGTGGTGAGTGTGGGCACAAGCCTGCACCTCAAAGGCTGACAGAGCTGGGAGGCAGGAACGGTTTTGCCAGACCTACAACCAGACTTCCTTCACTGGGAAGTGCAGGGTGTCTGTCCCCAAAGGGCTGGAACTACCGTGCTGTCAGCACTGGCCCTGGCCTTCTCGCCCCTTCAGCTGCTGACATGAGCAGGTCCCAGGCCACACAGGTCTCTGGCTGTCCTACTCCTCCACCCCAGCACAAAGCTGTTCTCAGCTCCGAGTCTGAGCAGCACAGTGAAAGGCTGTAATTGCTCTGCAGGGGTCATGGGGAGTAGGTGCTGTGACAAAGGTGTTGTCCTGCCAGCATCCCCTACCTCCCCCCAAGTGCACTGGGGACTGGGGGGCAACTCCCAGAGTGACATGTTACCTGTGGGTGTTTCTGTCCTAGAGGCCTTGACTCTAAAACTTATAAACAATTGGGCCAAGGTGTCCATTAGGAGTTTCTGACATACATGGACTCTGTCATTTTTTATTTGTGTTAAAGGGACAAAAGAATAAATTCTGACCTTCTTAACCTACAAATATGACTTCTAATTGTAGTCTAAATCTAGTGTAGGAAATTGATGTCCACCAGTAGGTTTTTATAAGTAAATTTACAATTGTCATTAAAAGTATAAGATGAAAAAATATTTAGCACTCCCTTCTAGCTGGTTGGCCATAAATGGGTATGAATAAGGATGCTTTCTGATTAGCAAGAAACAAAATGGATCATACAATGTTAACAGTTCTCTTTATTCTAAAAGCAAATGTTTCATGTTTGCTAAAAAGTAAAAGGACAAAATTATAGAAATGCTTTCAAGCATTTTGAGAGAAACGTGAAATAATCACAGCACATCTAAAATGTTTCTTGTTGGCAGTCATATCCCATGATAGTAATTGTGGAGTAGGAGTAGTGCTGGGCAGAGGATGACCCAGGCCCAGGTGACCAGGGAGACCATGCCATGAAGATGACCAGGGCCCAGGTTCCAATCATGTCTACCATGTGCTTCATGACTTGTCAGGATTCTCATCAGTAAAATGTACCACATGAGGCTGGTGCAAAAACTACATGAAGCTGTGTTTACGAAATAAGAACTTGATAAGTTGTTAACGCAACAGAACATTGAGAACCGTCAGCCTCAGTAGGTTTGCTTCAGACCTCAGCCATATCTAGAGAGCCAGAAAAGCCCAGTCGATAAAACACATTCTTAGCTGGCACAGCCACAGGTTACTTCCCCTCCATGACCCCACCCTCCATCCACAGGGCACAGGCCTGCTTGTCAAGAGAGGACCTTCTTGGAAAAGGCCCCATGGTGTGCAGATGTTACTAGCCCTCTTGGTGTTCCTGAGAAGTTGAACTGGAACTCTCTTGGACAAAAGGGAGGTGCCTTTTGGCTGGGGCTGAGAGAAGGTGGCCTTGCATTTTTAGTTATTTTTCATTTTGACGAGGGTTTCCCAAGGGTGCTAGGTGCTAATAAGCATGCCTTGATGATCCATTAACATCACACACCTGCTCTGCCTGCTGCTGTGGGTTCTGTGGAGGATGTCAAGGAGGCTTGGGTGATTTGCAAGAACTTCAGCCCACCATCAGATCTGAAATGTGCCCTAACCCTCCAGCAACTTCCAATGCCAACCCAAGTGCAATGCAGAGTCCATGTGGCATTTGGGCTTCCAGCCCTGTACTCTCTGGACGTGGCATCCAAGAGCAGGGTGGCACTGGTGCTGTCCAGGGTGGACTTATGGGGCCAGGCAGTCATGCATGAATGAGCATGGCATGGTAAGTCTTTTCCCAGTGGGGTATCCAGAAGGAGGGGCTCAAGCTCAAGTTGGGTCTCGAGATACGGCCAAGCTGGGAGACGGGGAGAGCCAGGGGCCTGGGGGCAGGAGCTTAGGAATCTGCACAGAGCAGACTCTGGCCACCAGGGCTTGTAGCTGGCAAGACCTGTACTAGCACCACTGAAGTTCTTCCTGATGCTTTCAGTGTCATTTATGAGTCATTTTGTCATTTGTAAATGACAGTCTCTGTATGTGCTTCATTCTTTTCTGACTTTATCTTCTGAAAGCTGAACTGGGAGGGGATGTTGTCACCTCCACTGGAGAGGATAGAGCTGGAAGCAGTCATGTGGCTTCACACTAACAGACTATGGTCAGAGAGCGGGAGGGAATCCTGAAAGGGAGGGTGGTCTCCACAACTGATTCCAGTAAGGAAGATGTGGCCGCTGTGTTCTGGGCAGCCTCAGAGGTGGGATCAGACCCAGCCAAGTAGCCACTCGCAGTGTGGCCTGCTCAGAGCAGAGGAGGCCACTCTTAGTGTCTGATTTTGTGTTTTGTCTTGGGAAATTTCCCTTCCTGATTATAACTTTCATATATCTGTCTAAGCTGTAAGATTAGCATCAGTTCCTCCATTCAAAGAGAAAAATTACAGTTGCTTTGCCTTTAGAGTACAGTGAATCGTTGTCCTTAATACATACTGCCAGCCGGGCTCGGTGGCTCAGTCTGTAATCCCGCGCCTTTGGGAGGCTGAGGTGAGTGGATTGCCTGAGCCCGTGGGTTCGAGACCCGCCTGGGCAACTTGGCGACACCTCATCTCTACAATAAATCAAAAAAAAATTAGCTGGGCGTGGTAGCGCGTGCCTGTCGTTCCAGCTACTTGGAAGGCTGAGGCGGAAGGATCGCCGGAGCCCAGCAGGTCGAGGCTGCGGTGACCGGGAGCGGCCACTGCACTCCAGTCTGGGCGACAGTGAGACTCCAACTCAAAAAATAAATAAATAAATAAAGATTTAAATATATATATATACTGCCTTGAGCATAACATTAGTTATTTGCAAATCCTGTCCTTTCCCTTTTACCAAGCCAGAGTATTGGTTAGTCAAAAGCTTGGGTTGAACAAAGTCAAAGTCTCAGCAGTATCTACAGCAGCCTGCACCTGCTGAACAGGTGCCTGGTGGCTGCATACAGTCGGCAGTATCTCCTGTAAGGAGTTGGAGTGGGGTGTGCCCAAGCTAAAACCACCTATAGAATGCCAGCTTCTATCAGAGGGTGGTAGACAGAGGGTCCTGTGTGTACCGCCACTCCCATACCTGTACTGAGGGATCTCTCCATACAGACGCCCTGAAAGCCATCACAGAGGTGACTGCCACACTCCAGCACAGCCTTGTCCGGCTGGAGAACCTGCAGAAGCTGACAGAACTACAGCGGGACCTGGTGGGCATCGAGAACCTCATCACTCCTGGCAGAGTGAGTGTCCTTGCTGCAGAAAGGGTTTTTGAGCTGCTTGCTTTTCTAATTGAGATATAATTCACATGCCATAAAACTCACCCTTTTAAGATGTGTGATTTAGTGGATTTTAGTATATTCCCAAGGTTATGCAGCCATCGCTGTCTAATTCAGAACATTTTACCACCCCAAAGTGAAGCCCCATGCCCATTAGTAGTCACTATCATCACCCCCCAACCCCATCCCATCCCAGGCAACCACTGATTTGCTTTCTGTCTCTAAGGAGTTGCCTGTTCTGGGCATTTAATAGAAATGGAATCATACATTATATGCCTTTTGTGACCAGCTTCTTTCTCAGAATAATGTTTTCAATGTTCATTCATGTTATAGCATGGATCAGTACTTCATCCCCTTGTGTGGCTGAATTATTTTCCATCATGTGTATACCACATGTTTATCCATTCATCTGTTGATGGACACCTGGGTTGTTTCCACTTTCGGCTATGTATAATGCTGCTGTGAACATTCATGTGCAAGATTTCATTTATCTTGGGCATAAACCTAGGGGTAGAATTGCTGGGTTATATTATAATTCTATGTTCAACATTTTGAAGAAATGCCAGATTGTTTTCCAAAGTGACTGTACCATTTCACATTCCCACCATCTTATATGCGAGTTCCAGTTTCTCCACATCTTTTTCTTTTTTTGTCACTGACTTGAAATTCAATAGCTGACTTTTTGATTCCTGCCATCCTAGTGGGTGCTATTGTGGTTATGATTTGCTAATGATGTTGAGTGTCTTTTCATGTGCTTATTTGCCATTTGTAGGCCTTCTTTAGAATTCAGATCCTTTGCCTACTTTTTATGTTATCCAGAATATGTAAAGAACTCTTAAAACCCAATAGTAAAAAGACATATATTCTGAATACTAGACTCTTATCAGAATATGATTTGCAAATTTCTTTTCCCACTGTATAGGTTGCCTTTTTACTTTTTTTTTGGAGACAGGATCTCACTGTGTCACCCAGGCTGGAGTATAGTGGCATTATCATGGCTCATCACAGCTTCGAACTCCTGGGCTCAAGGAATCCTCCCTCAGCCTCCTGAGTAGCTAGAACTACAGACACACACACACCCAACCCCCGACATCTGGCTAATTTTTAATTTTGTGTGTGTGTGTGTGTGTGTGTGTGTGTGTAGAGACGAGGTCTTACTATATTGCCCAGGCTGGTCTTGAAATTTTGGGCTTAAGCAATCCTCCTGCCTCAGCCTCCTAAAGTGCAGGGATTACACGTGTGAGCCACTGTGCCTGGCCGCCGTCTTTTCACTTTCTTGATGGTACCATTTACAATAGAGACAGTTTTAATTTTGATGAAGTCCAGTTTGTCTATTTTTTTCTTTAGATGCTTATTCCTCAGTATCATATCTAAGAAACCATTGCCCGATACAAAGTATATACTCTATTTTTGACTTTTTCTAGTGCTTTTATATTTTAGCTCTTACATTTAGATATTTGATTCATTTTGAGTTAATGGTTGCATATGGTGTGAAGTAGGGGTCCACTTCATTCTTTTGCATGTGGATAGCCAGTTATCCTGGCACCATGTGTGGAATTGTCTTGGCATCCTTGTAGAAGATCAATGGACCATAGATGGATGGATAGATTTATTTCTGGGCTTGTGATTCTGTCACATGGTCTATATACCTATTGGGCTGCTCACTTTCTGTCACCAGTTGCTTTGAACTCAATACTGTCAACATAAGAAAATTGTTTGCAAAATTGCATGGAGATGTTTCCTGTCTCAACATAGGCATATGTGCATTAGAGGATGTGTATAAATCACATTTCTGTGTTAGCCTTGTTAGAAGAAGGTATTGAGAATGTAGCTCAGATAAATGAATTAGCCTGGAATATACAGGAAGGAGTTTGGGCTTTGATTGGGTGCTAAGACCACCTCTCTGCTCCATTTCTCTCCTTGGCTGCATAGCTCTGAGCTGGTGCTGCTGGCTGGGGATTCCTGGAGGTAGGGCTCACGTGACATTTGTTATTTCTCTTAGTGACTCCAAGGCAGCATCTCATAGATGGTGGCCCCAGGAGACAGGTAAATGAGAGTAGCCACACAGGCCAGTGGTGGGGATATAGGCTCCCCAAGGCTCAAATTCAGGCTCTGCATGCTTCCCATGTGGCCCAGGCAGGCTGCTCCATCCACCTCTCTGAGAAAGATGTTCTTGACGATTAACAAGGGATCAGCTGCTCAGTCCAGGGCCTTGCATGAAGTAAGTGCTAGAATTGTTATTGTTAGTCAAAATCTCTAAAGTCATATCTTCATAAGCCAGGGTTTCTTGTCTCGCTAAGTTAAATATGTTAGTCAAGAGACAGAAACTACACCAGTTATTTGGGCACAGATTTAATAGTAAGGATTGATAATAGGTATAAAGTTGACAGTGACGTTCCCAAGGGGAAAAAGACACTGTAAAGTGTCAAAGAGGTGGCAGAACTGAGAAGGAGGCACCAGTCTACGGGAATGAAGGGAAAAGAGCCAAGTTCTTAAAACTTAATGGCATAGCAAAGGGTCCATGACACTGAGGCTCACAGCTCTGGAACCAGTGGAGAAGGTGACCCAAGGGCCTGGGATGCACACCGTGGGTGGGCTCTGAGCAGAAGCTGCTGCTCAGCCAGTTCTGGGGCTTCTGAGGTGTGGTGAAGCTGGCTCTGTGAGGGCAGTTGCTGCTGAGGTAAAGCAGCTGCTAGGTGGCTCCTAGGACTGCAGCGTGCGGCAGCTGTCCTGCCTCTTACTTCCTGTTGTGCCCCTGTGACCTCTCCAAGCAGAGCCAGGAGGGCGGGCTTGTAGTGAGAGACACAATCTTAATAACTGGCCCAGTCCAGTTATGCAGTAGCACCCGTGTGACAGGAAGACGTACCTTTCCACTGTGCAGGGTGGGGGGACCGTTGGGGCTGACTTTTCATTTTGCATCCGTCTGCAAGGATGACCTGCTTAATGTTTTCCTTTTTACACCTTCACATAGTATGTTGGGGGCTGCTCACATTGGCAGGTCCCTGGCATGTTCTCAGGACACACAGCTGCTTGTCCTGTTTGTCTGAAAGGTACAGACAGTAGAAGGGCTCTAGAAACAGTCCAAACTAGGAATGCTTTGGGATCCCCAGGATGCCCAAGTTCTGCCATAAGCATAGGTTCCGGGGCCTCTCTGATGACCGCGTGCATGCTCAGAGGCATGTGTGGGGGCCTGGACTCTGTTGCCTCCCATGCAGATGGGGAAGAGGAGGGAAGGATCTCTCCAGAGTCCTGGAGGGAGGTTAGGCCCTGGGGGTATTGAGCCCCCTACTCTCCACAGAGAGCTGCCCAGGAGCACACAGGTGGTTCCTTTCAGAGCTTCAGCTCCTCAGAGTGGATCATTCCTATGGATTTTAAGGCCTCTGTGGTCTTAGGGATTCTTTTTTCTTATTTAATGCCCTGGGGGCAGCTAACTCAAATTACCTGAGAACACCTGCAAGGATCCCCTCCGCCCCCATTCTCAAACCTGCATCTGCCCAGTTTTTCTCAAAGCTGAACTCAGATGGCATCTTTGTGGCTAAACCTTCCAGAAGTCTCTTCTCAGCAAGTACAATACCCTTTGCTTTACCTCTTGGTTGTCTCAGGGTTCCTGTTCCAAAGCAGGTACTCAGTAGATGATTTGGGGATTGAACTAGTTGACACCAAGACAGGACATGGGTGACCAAAGGTGCTGTTGAAAGGTAGGATAGGCCAGGGCCTGCTAGAGGGACACACTGGGAGGGGCCAGAAAAGCACAAGTGGCCACACAGCTGTTCCTGACACTCGGCCCAGCCACGAGCATCTGCTGGCCACCCTTGGCCACTTGAAAGGGATCTCGTCTCTGTCTTTCAGGAGTTTATTCGTGAGGGCTGCCTTCACAAGCTCACCAAGAAAGGCCTGCAGCAGAGGATGTTCTTTCTGGTAGGTTCTCTCTCCCACTCAAACTATACTCCCCCTGAAGGGGATGAGTAGCACATCGGCAGCCTCTCAGTCTTTGTGCAGCTCAACACCTGGGACTCTGGCCCAGGTGATGCCCAAGTGGGTGACATCAGTGTCAGACAGGAGCCAGGAGAGGATCTCAGAGCAGGACAAGCAGAAAACAGCCACTGTACCCACCCTTGGGCAGCCTCCTTCTCCATTCCGAGTTCTGGGCACCTGACTTTGGGAAGAACAGAAGCCAAGAGACTTAAAAGTCCACATTCGTGTGGCTGCTGGAATGTTCTGTAGAATGTTAAGAGAATCTCACTTCTGGCCCAGAGGCACCTCCCAGTATGTCCTTGTACCCATCAGGTCACCTTTAGTCAACTCCCTTCCTAGTCTCCATTGTTTGGATCCAATTAATGGGTTCCAGCGTGAACCATCTGGTTAAGGATATAACTGAGTCAGCACCAGCCAGAATTCCTTACTGCTTCCAGCTGGTCAACCAGGCCAGCTGGTGGGGCTGATGGCTGGCCCAACAGATCAGCTGGTTCCTGTGGTTACTTCTTACCTCTGGTCAAAAATGATCAAATGATGAAAAAAAATCCCTTTTTGGGGGGACCAAAAGTCTCCAACAAAATGAATAGATCCAATAACCACATAACGGGTAGCTAGAGTCTAGGTTGATGTCACAATTAAAGCATTGAATCTTTGTCACTTGTTTTTAAAATTCATGTATTTAAAGCTTGCCATCTCTCAGTTCTCAGACATGTTGCTGTATACGAGCAAAGGTGTTGCAGGGACCAGCCACTTCCGGATCCGGGGCCTTCTTCCACTCCGAGGCATGCTGGTGAGTGGCCAGGGTTCTGCCTAGGGTTTCAACTTGGTGCTGGGCCCTGCCCACCTTCCTCCTGAGGAGGCGAATCCAAACCCGGCTATGAATGGCCACACTGTCAGCAGCACCTGTTGTGCGTCTCTTGTTGATTGTTTCAACCCCATATGGCCATTGTCCCTGTTGATGCTCAAACTGCCCCATCTCCAGCCTGCAGTGCCTTTCCAGGTCAGCCCCAGGGTCCCTTAGACTCAGCAGCAGCTTCCTTCTCAGGCTGTGTTGTGTGTATGACTCATTCACAGGATCTTGTGTGGCTCCAGTGAGCCTGTTCACCTGGGATGGAATCCTGTCACTCGAACAGGCACAAGCTTTGTGTTTCCCCCCTAGGGAGCTGGACACAGGAGCCGTTGGTGCTTCCGTGAGCCCTCTGACCCATGTGGGCATACACCTGGAACGGGAGCAGAAATTCTTCATTTTAGCATGATCCAGTTTATCAGCCTTGTCCTCTGTGGTTAGTGCTTTTTGTGGTTAATGAAAATACTGTTCTGAGGTCATGGAGAGAGAGACTCTTATGCAGACCTAGAGGCTTTCTCCATTTGCCTCACGTGTATCCCTGGACCAGGCCTAGAACAGTAAAGACACGAGGCAAAGTCCAGGTCTTTCCCTAAGGATGTACAATGGGTCAAGGACGCCTTATTGCAGTGACAGCCTCTCCCCACGGCCCTGCCAGGCCTGCCGCTCAGATGTCCATGTGCAGGAAGTCTGATCCTTGACTCTGCCCTTTCCCTCTTGGTCCATTTGCCTTGATGACTGAAGCACAGTAGTCCCCCTCCCTGAAGTCCTCCTAACCTGTGATTTCCCCTTCCTGAGGTCCCCCTCCCTAAGCGCCTCCCTACCTGCGGCCTTTCCTTCCCATTGTCTTCCTTCCCTGAGGGCTTTCCTCCCTGTGGTCTTCCCCACAGTGGTCATTCCTCCCTGAGGTCCTTCCTCCCTGTGGTTGTCCCTCCCTGAGATCCTCCCGCCCTCTGATCATCCCTCTGAGGTCCCCCATCCATGTGATCTTCCCTCCCTGGAGCCCTCTCCCCGTCCTTCTTCAAGGGTATCAGCCAGTGAGCATCAACGCCATCAAGCAGGTGTTTGTCATTTGAGTCCACTTTTCTGGTTGTCAGTAAGAGGAGGTGGGTCTGAGTGACCTCATCTGCCATCAGTGAAAGTGGACCCCATTTGTTTGAAAGTATATCCTTAAAAAATACACTTTTATTATAGAAAAAAATTGACAGTGTAAAATAGAAATCACTCATCATTTTACCACCCAGTAATGGCAGCTGCAGGCACTCTTCAGGACAGACCTCAGGTTTCCTGTGTGTCACCAGAGCAGAATCACCTTCTACAGGCTGTCTTGTCACAGACACAGTTTTTGCTTAGCAGTTTGTTACCTCACCCTCACGTCCCCTGTGCTTCTCACATGGAGTGAGACAAGTGGTGGACTGGGGAGCCCCTATTCACTTAATAGGAGCCCCTATTCCACCTGTCGCTGGACGTTAGGCTGTGTTTGGTTGTTGAGGGTTATAAATAACACTGCAGGGCTTGTCTTTCTGCACACCCTTAATTATGTCCTTCAGATCTTCCAAACTGTGAATTTGTCTGAGCACAGAATGCACTTGTGTTTATGGGTTTCAGTGCTCCAGCCAAATCACTGTTGGGACAACTTAAGTGCCAGACCAGCCCAGTAACTAGGTCTGAACATGCCATGGAAAGTACTGGGTATCCGTTTTATTGTTCTCAGTTTGTTGAGCTGAGCAACCTATCGTTTCACTTTGCATCCCTTCGCACTGTCAGTGAGGCCTGCCTGGCTCCTGTGTCCTGGCATTCTTTGCTTGGGAATCACCCAGCCTGCCTCTTGCTCTGGTCTCCATTGGTCTGTGAGCTTTTTGTACACATTTGTGACCTTTATATAGTAAAAATGTGAGCCAACCCTTTGAGGACACAAATACTTTTGCCAGTCATTGCCTTTTTACCTTGCCTGCAATTTGGTTTTCTCTTGTAGAATTAAAACTCCATCTTGATGAGGCTTGTGTTTATCTTACTCTAGAATGGCATCTGCCCCCGCCCTGGGGGGGGCACCCAGCAAATGCCTGTTGAAGGAGTAAATGTAGACATTTGTGTCTACAGATACTCCTCGACCTATGGATGGGGCTACATCCTGATAAACCCGCTGAAAATATCAAGGCCAGGTGCAGTGGCTCAAGCCTGTAATCCCAGCACTTTGGGAGGCCGAGGTGAGAGGATTGCTTGAGCTCAGGGGTTCAAGACCAGCCTGGGCAACTTGATGAGACCTCACCTCTACAATATATCAAAAAATTAGCTGGGCGTGGTAGCACACACCTGTAGTTACAGCTACTTAGAAGGCTGAGGTAGAAGGGTCAGCTGAGCCCAGCAGTTCGATGCTGGGGCGGCCGTGAGTGTGCCATTGCACTCCAGCCTGGGCGACAGAGTGAGACCCTGACTCAAAAAAAAAAATCAGAGTTGAAAATACATTTAATACACCTAAGCTACATCATAGCTTAGCCTCACCTACCTTAAATGTACTCAGAACACTTACATTAGCCTAGAGGAAGGCAAAATCCCCTGACACAAAGCCTATTTTATAATAAAGTGTTGAATATCTCATGTAACATATTGAATACTGTACTGGAAATGAAAAACAGAATGGTTGTTTGAGTACTCAAAGTGCAGTTTCTACTGAATGCATATTGCTTTCACTTTATCATAAAGTTAAAAAATCTTTAAGTCAGGTACCATCTGGGGACAGCATGAACTGTCTTTTCAAACCTTCAGGGTTTCTGTCCTTTATTTGGGCTCAGGAAGTTCTCTCCATGCCAAGATTTTACTGGCACCTTTTTTATGGTTTCATTTTCCCGTTTAATTAATCTGTCTAGAATTTGTTTTGATAGATGTTATTAGATTGGGATATAATATTTTCTCACCATTAGTCATTTTACCCCATCATTTGTTGAGTCCTTCACTTATCTCACTTATCTCAAAGACTGCCTTTATGGAAAAAACTCCTGACTTTGCACTTGGGTTCTTTCTGGGTGTTGTGCTCCATTCCTCTCTTGCCCAGCGTGAGTCCACACTCTCTTAACTAGTGATGTTGTATGAGACAGCCACTGTGTAGATGAATACATTCCATACCTTATTAGTTCTCCTTTTAAAAATGTTCTTTGGAGCCGGGCTCGGTGGCTCAGCCTGTAATCCCGCGGCTTTGGGAAGCTGAGGTGAGTGGATTGCCTGAGCCCGCGGGTTCAAGACCCGCCTAGGCAACTTGGCAATACCTCATCTCTACAATAAATCAAAAATTAGCCGGGCGTGGTAGCATGTGCCTGTAGTTCCAGCTACTTGGAAGGCTGAAGCAGAAGGATCGTCGAAGCCCAGCAGGTCGAGGCTGCGGTGGCTGGGAGCGGCCACTGCACTCCAGCCTGGGCGACAGAGTGAGACTCCAACTAAAAAAAAAAAAAAATGTTCTTTGGGTTGGGTACAGTGGCTAATGCTTGTTGCAGAGAGCTATGATTGCTCCACTGCACTCCACCCTGGGCAACAGAGTGAGACCCTGGCAGAGGAAGGGAGGAAGGGGAGGGAAAAAAAGGAAGGGGAAGGAAGGAGAGAGGAGGGTAGGGTAGGTTAGGAAAGGAAGGAAGCTCTTTGTTATTCTCAAACATTTAATTCTTCCAAGTAAACTTTTTTTGCTTTTTTTTAAAATTTATTTATTACAAAGTTATGGGTACAAGTGAGGATTAACCAAATAAGTAGGCTGCATGCAGGTGAAGTTTGGGCTTTTAACTGGCCCTCACTCCCCCCAGTAGTGGACCAGATACCCTCTGTGTTGTCCAAGTAAACTTTGAAGTCACTAAACAAATTCCTTCCAAAAACATTATTAGGATTTCAATTGAAATTTCATTAAATTTGTAAGTCAAGACTAATGTCTTGACAACATTTTGCTAGCCCTTGTTTGTGATAATTCAGATCTTTGATGTCTCATAGGACCTGCACAGGGAACCTGTCCATTCTCTGGGGTCATTAGTAATTGGCTGGTCCTGGAGGTGGACAGCTGGCCCCTGTTCCTGACTGCAGAGGGATGAGGGCTCTTAGCTTGAGAAAGCTCATCTTTATCATGTTAACAGTTTCCTTATATTTGATTTTAGTAAAGATGCTTTTAGTGAAGGCGTTTTCAGCATGTGGATAAATGACCACCTTTTTCTCTGACTTCTGATAGGATGAATTTTACTAACCAGCTTTCTAACATTGAGCCACCCTTGCATTCCTAGATTGATCAAAGGACAATTCTTTGTGTGTGCTTTTCGTTGGTTTTCATCTAACCACCTATGACTAAGATTAGTCTGTAATGGGGTTTCTTTGAGTCTGACTTTGTTAGGTTTTGGTACCAGGTTTGTAAATGCATTGCTTAACTTCCTTTTTCATAATGAAAATGCTCAACATTTTCTCCTTTGCTTGATTTTCAGCTAATAGTGTTGGACCCCCCGGTGAGTAGTTGGATGCTCTCTGGCCCATGGCTCACACCCTAGGTGTCAGCTGCCATGGCATGGGGACACCAGCGTCTTCCTGTAGCCTCCTGTAGAGTCAGCATAGACTTGGACAGCACGGGGCTAGCATTGCAAGCAGGCACCTTGTGTCATGCTCAGGTTTGGGCTTCACCAGCTCCTTCCTAGTCACAAGACTTCTACCTCTTCTCCCATTCACAGGTAGAGGAAAGTGAGGACGAGTGGTCTGTTCCACACTGTTTCACCATCTATGCGGCTCAGAAAACAATTGTGGTGGCAGCCAGGTAAGAGTCTCCTATATCTCCATCCTGAACAAGTCCTGGGTGCAGGGGTAGGGACTTTTCTGTTATGATCCTCTCAGTCCTCTGAGTCATGAGGTGATGAAGCCTCACAGGGGCATGGCTCCTTCACTCTGAGCTCTTCTTCTAAGTTGTGCAACCAAAGGAGCAGCCTCTGCCTTGTCAGGGCAAAGGGTACTTGCTGACCTTTGACAATATCCCATAGAGACGTGGTACTGCTGAGCTGCTCCCCATGCCCTCAGGTTTACAGTGCCTCCAAGGACAGGGTGGGAGAGTGGGCAGGCTCCTGTGGTGGGCCGTCTCTTCCTGCTGCTCCCACTGGAGGAGTCACGTCTCCAGCCATCCTCTGGACCCACAGGACAGGATAGAACAGAATGAGGTGGCACAGGTGCCCTGACTCGTTGCCCTCCCCTGCGGGCTGGATGCTCCATGCCAGGAAGGGTAGCTCTATGGAGCCAACTCTGAACCTCAGCCCTTCTCCCACAGCACTCGGCTGGAAAAGGAGAAGTGGATGCTCGACCTGAATGCCGCGATCCAGGCAGCCAAGAGCGGCAGTGACACGTCCCCTGCGCTGCCAGGCAGCACCATGTGTACTCGTCCCTCCAGTGAGTTCTGGGCAAGCCCCCCCAGGACATCCCCAGGGCACCCATGGAAGCTTTTCTGGAAATTGTTTTCCTTGGTCATGGTCAACCTGCTAAACTCCCACATATTCTGCTTCCACAAGAAACGTTCCAGGTCATGCTCTAAGCCCAGGCAGAGGAAGGGTCCTCATGCTGCTCTGGCAGGAGGATCGCGTAGTTTTGCTAGCAGCTGGTGGCTGGCCTGGGATCTAAGTATTTCCCACTTTCCGGAGCCATCCTGGAAGAGCCCGAAGGGTGGAAGTGCCTGGCAAGCATAGGGTCCAGGGGGTCCCCTGCTGTGTTAGATGCTGATTTCTCCCACAGGATCCTCCAATGAGGTCTCTCTGGAGCAGGAGTCGGAAGAAGATGCTCGGGGCACTCGCAGCTCCCCGGAGGGACAGGGCCAACACCGGGCTAACACCACAATGCACGTGTGCTGGTACCGGAACACCAGTGTGTCCAGGGCTGACCATAGTGCAGCTGTCGAGGTACGGCTGCATGAGCACTGCCTCAGCTCATATAGAAGTTTCCCAGCCCTCTATGCATGGCTGGCTGCTGAGGAGGGGGCCTCAGGAGAGTCCCAGCAAGTAGGGGTGGACCCCAGCGAGCTGCTTTCAGCTCTGTTCTTGGTAGCAGTATGGAAAGTCCCCCCATCCCCTCCTTGATAAAAGGTGATTTCACCCTAGATCTATCCAGGCAGACATGGCACATCCTCAGGGTGTTTGTGGTAGAGGTCAGTGAGTAAAGCTCTCCTGGGCACATGCCCCATGGCCCTTCACCGCAGGCTTTGGGCTCTGCCCACACACCTTCTCCCAGGGCGGTCGGCACTGTCTTGCTGCATGGGCCTCAACCTGCCTTCATGGAACTCCAGGTTCCTCAGCCTAGTGCCTCCACATCCCCTCGAGTCTGCTCTCTCTTCATCCACTCCAAGCTCCCATCCTTCTTGCTACATCTCCAGAATCTCCACCTCACCCTGCTGGGCAGAGACTAAGAGGCTACTTACTCACCCAGTGCCATCTATGTGAAAAGAGGAGTCCCCATGAAGGGGCTGAGCCCAAGTGTCCCTCTTGGTGACCCTGTGTGAGTCAGGGTACAGCAGGTTCCTAACGTAAGCTCACCAGCTTGTTATTGGCCCAGAACACCTGCAGATCAGAGCAGGGTGCTAGTAGGACACCCCCTCATTTTAGACTGTATGCCACTCCAGCTCCGAAGTTCATCCCAACCCTGCCAGAGTAGATGTCATGCACTCAGGGTCAAGGGCTGGAGTGGTGAGACTTGCACATGCATTTACTTACCTCTCCCCAATTAGAACACTGACTTATTATGTATAGGGAAAAGAAATTCAGTGCCATTTTACTTAGTGCCCAGGACGTCACTCTCTAGGTTTTTAACATGCTTTCAGTAGGTTCTCAGTGTTGATGAACAGTGTTGATGCAGGAAGCTGCTGTCCACAGCAATGCAGAGGTACAACTAAGGCCCAAGCCAGAGTAAGCCTGTAGGTGGGTGTCTTGGGGAGCAGACCCCTCTCAGGAGGCCCCAGGGGACATGGCTGGGGTCTTGGGTACCATCTAGTGCACCTGTGCCTTTGCTTTGCTTTATCAACAGAACCAGCTTTCAGGATATCTGCTGAGAAAGTTCAAGAACAGTCATGGCTGGCAGAAACTCTGGGTGGTCTTTACCAACTTTTGTTTATTCTTCTACAAAACTCACCAGGTACGGGTGCGCTGCTGAAGCCACAAACATGCCTCTGTCTTTACTCTACTTGCCTCTGTCTTCTATTTTGGTTCTGAAGTCAGGGGTCATGCTTTTTCCTTTCCCACTCACCCAATGCCATCTATGTGAAAAGGGGAGTCCGCTCCCTTGCTCTATGGGTCCATCTATAGGGGCCGCTGTTGTGTAGGAAGAGCCAGAGGCATCTGGGGAAGAGCCAGGGACTTCCAGAGGCAAAGCGATAAGGCACTGGTCAGGGTGAGCCCCGCATCCCAGCCTCTGGAAACCCATGTCTGTGTGCTGTCTTCCAGGACGACTACCCTCTGGCCAGCCTTCCACTGCTGGGCTACACTGTGAGTGTTCCCAGGGAGACTGATGGCATCCACAAAGACTATGTTTTCAAGCTTCAGTTCAAATCCCATGTCTACTTCTTCCGGGCAGAGAGCAAGTACACATTTGAGAGGTAATTTCACCACGGGCAGCCCTGGTCTGCTGCCCAGGTTGAAGTAGTACCCTGAGGGATGCTGGTGTCTCCTCAGTTCCCCTGCTTCCACTCATGGAGTTGGAGGCAAATTTCCTGGGTCCTGGAGAGGAAGGGCTGAGTAATGCTCCCGGAGTTTTCAATGACCCCTTGTTATGTCCCATTCATCTCATATAGTGAGTCATCCTTGGAAAGATATTTGAGCACAAGCCCATCCTCTCCTCCAGGTGGATGGAGGTGATCGAAGGGGCCAGCAGCTCACCTGGGAGGCCCCCGAGCCTCATGCAGGACTGTCCACAGCCCTCCTCAGGGCTGGAAGGGCAGTCGGGGAAGGAGGAATGAAGCTCATCCGCCCAGGTGAGGACACACCATGGAGAACCAGAGGGCATGAAGGCAGCCATTGTCCTCACCAAGCTGAGGAACCGGAGCAGCCGCTTGTCCTGAGTCTCCTAACAGGCAGGAGGCAGCTGTGACCTTGCTGGGTCCCCATCGACACCAAGTGTGGGTGGGCTTCACATGACATCTAAGAGGGGCTTTGTCCACTCTCAAGACCCAGCACAGATCTGGGGCACTGGGAAGGACATGCAGGTCTCAAGTGGGAGCCACAGGTCCCTGGCTCAAAGGCCATGGGCAGGACCTGGGCTGTGCTCTGGGCACTGGACCAAAGCTAGGCTCACCCTGCCCTCTCCTCTTCCCAGATCAGGGGCCCACTGAGGGCTGGCCTAGAACAAGAACTGGGGCAGGCGGCCCCTGAACCATCCTCATAATGCCCACCACCAGGGCACCTCTCAAGCACTCACTCTCCTCTGGTTCCAGGAAGGCTAGAGCCCCGCAATGCCCAGCCATCCTAACTTTCCCTCTGGGTGAACCAAGTGGCAGCCCCAGCAGCCTGGCCTTCGGGTCACAGCTAAATGAGTCTGGCAGAAGCCACAGTGGTTCCCACCCTACGTACCTCTGGAGAAGCAGAAACCAAAGTCCCCTGTGGTCCCTGGGAGGGTGAGGTCTTCTTAATTTATTAAATTATGCCCAGCATTTCTTCCAGGTGGAGACAGACGTCTGACTCTGTTCACGCATGTCTCAAAATAAACATCTCCCCACCCACCTGCAAACTCCTCTCTGTCACTCCTCTCTCCTTCCAGTGGGCAATGCAGAACCCACAAAGCCATCACAGGGCGCTCAGAAGGGGGAGTCACTGCCACAGTCACTGCGTGCTGTGATGACCACTCGGGACTGAGGACCCAGGAGCCCTTCCTGGCCTGCATCCCCACACACACCTGCATGTCTCCAATTCAGGTCTTTATTGAACGTGGCAGGGGCCTCTCAATGTTCTATGAAAACTAACACCTTAACCTCAGAATATTTAAGCAAACAAGTTCGATTTTCTTAAAAAACAAAACATTCTGGATGACACAAGTACTTATGAGCAGACACACTACCTGATCCAACACAAGGCAAATCTACAGACATCATAGGCCTGGAGGACAGCGGCTAGGTGGGGGAGGACAAGCTGGGCTGCTCCTCTGGGGCTGCCCTGTCACCTGCCCTGGCCTTGTGAGGGAAGAAGAGAGAGCTACCCTGACAGTTGCTCTGCTCCCTGGTCTGGGCAGCCATAGGGCCGTGTGAGTCCACAGAAGGGCCAGGCCTAACTCCTGGGGGACACTTGAGAAACAGGACCATGCCAGCTGCCGAATGGCTGCAGGGCCATCCATGAGCTCTGCTGCTGGGCATGGCTTCGGCTGGGCCAGGAGGGGGAGGTGGGAACAGATGTGTGGAGGCGTCCCCCAAATGTGCAGAACAGCATACTGCCAGGGTAGAAGGAGACTGTGACCTGGCACATGAGGCCTGTGGGCTCTGACGTGTCCTGCGGGCACGACACAGCATGAGGCGCCTTCCAAGTCAGCACAGTTCTTACGGAGCTCATAACAAAAACAAAGGACTCTCTGTCCCTTCTCCATGAACAGCAGCATGCTTCAGCGGGTTGATGTCAGGTGGTTTCTGTTGTGTGAAAACCTGCAGAGGGGAGAAGAGCCCCAGCTGCTGCTCTGGCAGGACAGTGTGCACCTCCACAGCCAGGCCTCTTGAACGCCTCATGTGCATGTAAGTCTGAAGCAGCAGCTATGACAAACAGCACTGCACAGGCTCAAAGGTGGCCCCAATGCACAGAGTCTCAGGAGTAGCATGACTGGCCCAGAGCCCATTCCCAAAAGCCACTGCCCAGGGTTGCTGGGGTGGAGTCTGTGTGTGCAGGCCAGGACTCAGAGCCCAGAGAGCAGGGAAGGACCTTGTAGTGTGGCTGTGGGATGCTGAGCCTGTCAGGCTGTGGAGAGTGCCCTGTCCCTTCACCATGGGCATGAGCTGACACAGGAGCAGCAGCCAGCTGCAGAGAATGGCACTGCTGCACCACTGGGCTGGGGACTCCAGGATGCTGCATGAGGCCAAGAGTTGGACCTTCCATGCAGTTAGACAAGAAAGGCCCTGCCCCCTCTCTCCAGCCCCAAAAGTTCCATGGCCGTGGGAGCTGGGTCCAAACCAGGAAGAGAATGACATGCCACCCTTCCCAAGGAATAAAGCCAGGACAGTGCCAAACCTGGCCACCCCATGTCCAGCTCTTCCTCAGTGGGGATGATCCCAATTGACACTGCAGCAGGGCCGCCCTCACCTTTGCACTCGCTCCACCAGGTGCACCATCAGTTTGTCCGAGATGCCAGGGCAGGACTCCTCAGCCAGGCTGAAGGCGTTCTCCAGCTCCTCCAGTGCCCCCACACTCCCACCACTCTGCTTGTGCTTCTCTTTGAGCTGCAGAGAGAGAGTGCACGCCTGACCATGGGTTCCAGGACGGGCTCTGGGGCAGCCTGCTCCTTCGCTGGCACATGCATGATCACAAGTCATGATGGGCCAACTATGACCCACATCCAGGAGCCCTCCAAGAAGCTGGGAAGTGTCATTACCAAGGCTGCCTCCCCTGCTGATGGGTGACCCTAATGGTCCTTCCACCACAAGTCCCCACCCTCCCTCTGCATTCCAGGAAGTCTGTGGCCTCAGTTCTCAGGAGGGGGCCAGAAGGCTTCCTCCCAGATAAGGGTCACAGAAGCAACTGAAAGGGTCCAGCCAGACCTAAAAACACAAAGCCCAGAAGCTCATAGAGTGAACCGCAAAACCAGACTGTCAGCACACAACTCCAATCTGATCCATGGAGTTCTCTGTAAGGACCCCAGAGCTTCCTATCACTGAGGTGTCACCCACCCTCAGAGACTGTGGCTAGACCAGAAGTTTGCTTAGTATCTGGGCCCAAGTGTCTGCCTTCCACTTGGGCCTCCACACAGGCTGGGGTTACTGCCCCGGCCATCCTCAGGTAAGCTCTGCTGTCAGCACACTCTCAGTAATATCCATCCTCCCTTCCTTAGCTCCAGGGGCTCCTGGAAATCAAGAATGCATCTCAGCTGCATATTTCTGGGGATGTCACTGGCTACCTGTCAGCAAGTAACACCTGCTGGGTCACATGACTACCGGGGAGTTATCTTCAGACCTCCCTGCTCTGGAACTGACCCTGACACCCATTCTCTGCTTCTTCTCTACAGAAGAGGCATCTACATGTTTGCACTTTTTAACTTTTGAGTCGGGGTCTCACTCTGTCACCTAGGCTGGAATGCAGTGGCACAATCATGGCTCACTGCAGCCTCGACCTCCCTCAGGCAATCCTTCTGCCTCAGCCTCCCAAGTAGCTGGGACTATAGGCGTGTACCACCACCCCCAGCTTTTTTTTTTTTTTAGTAGAGATGAGGTCTTGATAGACAAGGGGGGGGGACTCAAAAAACAGAATTTACAAAAAACTGTACATTTATTCTTACATGTTTAAATTTCAGTCACCTTCAAATTACTCTCTGATGCAATACACCTATCGAGATGCTTTTTCCATTACTCAGAAGTTTTTGAACTCATCATTTTTTTTTTTTTTTTGAGTTGGAGTCACCCAGGCTGGAGCGCAGTGGCACACTCATGGTCACCCCAGCGATGACCTGCTCAGCTCCAGCAATCCTTCCACCTCAGCCTTCCAAGCAGCCAGAACTACAGGGGCATGCTACCACCCCCAGCTAATTTTTTGATTTATTGTAGAGACGAGGTCTTACCATGTTGCCCAGGCTGCTCTCAAACCCGTAGGCTCAGGCAATCC